>ML804600.1:40485-56408 GCA_009831015.1 Picea engelmannii | reverse complement strand
CGCACCCCGTGGAGATACCAACGAAGCTGCTAAAGATCCGCGCGTTATGGCCAGAGTGGTAGACAGTGCGATTTACATGATAGATTGAGTCATCACTCATATGCTGATTCAAGGCGAAATTATAGAACTGAGTTGTTAATACTTCATGACTCACACTTCGTGACACTGGGTGTCACGAAGATGTGAAGACCATTTTTAACTGATTTCGAGTTATTTTCGGATCTGGGATCCGTTTGAGTTAATGTATTTTTGCTTTAAACTATTTTTGAGGAGGATCTATATAACCAGAGGATCACTCCTAAGAAACGTTGGTTATGTAATGCTATGATACATTTCTGCTAATACAATCTGCTTATGCATTATGTTACTTCATTGTTATACGACTTGAGTTATTTTTCTGAGTAAATGGAGCGTGAAGCATTAACAGTGTTTGCGTAGAATGATCTGAGTAGTTATGGTTTTCCTTTAGGTGATTGCACCTTTTGGTTGGGCCCGTCAACAAGTTCAAGTCGCTTCTTTTCTCTGCATTAGAGTTAGTTTATTTCAGTATCTTAGGATTTTCATGCATGTTAGCTTATTTGAGTTTGGGAATTAACTTGTTCAGATTCTTGCTTGATTATTCTTCAACAGTATCGTTTCCAGCATATTAATATCTTCTACGTTGATGAGTGTTGAAAGCATGGTTGATTCCTGTAGAATTTAAAGCATAAATTAGATTTGCTTTGTTTCCAGGTTTTCCATCTGAACGTAGATTAAAGAGAATGCAAGTTTGAATTTACTTTGCTTTGGTTAGGATAGTTCGGTTGCAATGTTTTGTTAGGATAAGTTAGGTTACTCTGCTTTGTTAGAATAGTTAGGTTGCAATTGAATTAGAGGAAGCTTCCAGTACCAATAGGGTAAGTAGGATATTTCTTTATTTTTCCTGTGGATAGATTTAGATTTATTTTCGATGTTTAGATTAAAAGAATTTTAGGAAATAATCTTTCTATTATGGCTTAGATAGAAATAGTGATGATTAGATGATTAAAGATAGTGGTAGATAGTCTTGTGAAATCACATTAGAATAGAAATAGAAGTACATGCACTTAAGCACAGAACTGTTCTCTTTTGATGAATTAAACAGGAGATGTTAAGTTTCAGGATAATCATTAGGATTCAGTTTCTAAGAGTGAGTTTGTGTTTTCTTCTAGGAATAGTGTTTACATAGGAGTTAGAATCTTACCCGCACATACAGTGTAGCGGCTCTAAGTTCACTTACCCTAGTTTGACAATTCAGTGTTTTCAGGTCATTAAAATCTTTAATATAGAAGCCTGACAATTACATTGTATTGTTTGTATGATTGTACATACTACTATATCAAACTGTGTACCTGGATACCTGCTCTCTCTTCCTTGGATACTTGCTCTCTCTCTCTCTCTCATAGTTGATCAACCTGGTTAATTATTCATGTGTGTGTGAACTCTATATCTTGACCTCTTTTTATAGTTTTGGCTAAGACTAAAATCCTAATCTATTTCTAAGATTACTCCTAGTCTAAGTCATACATGCATGAAATAAAAAAATTTAGATTCAAGTGCTAAAAATAAGAATTTCACTTTTTGACTAAAGTGAATTATAAAATCTAATTTACTTTTCAAAAATAGAATCACTTTTTGAAAATATCTCGAACTACTTCTCGCATGTTCACATGGAACCTGTGCAAAAAAAATTGTTCGAGCTATAATTTTCAACACTCCCTCTTAGTGAGGAAGGAATTCTACACCAATCCAGGTCTATCTCATATGCCTCAAACTTCCCTTTTACTAAGGGCTTGGTCATAACATCAACTACTTGTTAATCCATGGGAATATATTGAAGCTTCACTGGTCCATTGTGAACCATGTCTCATATGACGTGATATATCATCTCTATATGCTTGGACCTATCATGAAACATTGGATTCTCAGAGAATTTGATACAACTTTGATTATCATAGTAAATGATTGTGGGATCCAACTCTTGATCAAGAAATCTTGCAAGAAACTTGTGAAACCATATGGCCTCACAACTAGTTGTACTGACTGCCATGTATTCTGCTTCTACTAAGCTAAGTGCCACATAAGTCTGCTTCTTGTTGAAACAAAATATCATTGTTGATCCCAAGCTAAAGAAACACCATAAGGTGTTTTTCCTGTTTGTTTCACCGCCTGCCCAATTTGAGTCTATATACCCCTCCAACTTCTCTTCACCATCTCCAAGATATCTCATACCATACTCCACTTTACCCCTCAGATACCTAAGAACATGTTTTATTGCTACCAAATTCTCTTCCCTTGGCTCCACCATGAGCTAACTCAATGTGTTCACTTCAAAACATATATATGGCCTGGTGTTGAACAAATACATCAAAGAAATTATCAGTTGCTTGTACAACATGGGATACACCAACTCCGAAACTAATGTTGTCACCTTCTTCAGAATACTGATCATGGGTGTGGCCATAGGTTTGTATTCCTCCATCTAAAACCTCTTCGGGATCTAAATTGCATACTTACCATGCCCAAGGAAAATATCCCCTGGTCTTTTCCAAACCTCTAATCCAAAAAACTAATGCATCATGTCGATGTCCTTCATCTTGAACTCAACTGCCATGTTTTATTTACAACCTACATTAATGACTTTCTTTGCACCTATTAGAAACAAGTCATCTACATACAACGCCAAAATGAGTAGATCTGTCAGAACAAATATGTAATATAAGTTAGAATTTATTTCTCTTTTGGCGAAGCCCATACTTTGTAGATATCCATCAATCTCGGAATTATACCATTCTCTTGGTGCCTTCTTGAGTCCATACAAAGATTTCTTAATCCTGCACACATGGGACTCCTTCCCACTTATCTCAAAGCCCTAATGTTTCTCTATGTACACTTCTTTCTCAATGATCCCATTAAGGAAATTTATCTTCACATCCATCTGATGTATTCTCCATCCCATAAATGAAACCAAGGACATAACTACTCTAATGGAAGTGTATCTAGTGACTAGAGAAAATGTCTCCTTGTATTCCACTCCCTCTCTTTGGGAGAACCCTCTCGCCACAAACCTTGCTTTGAACTTCTCAATGATGCCATCTGTTGCATGCTTGACCTTGAAGATCCACCTGGAAATCACAACTTACTTCCCCTCTGGTATTGGCACTATGACCCAAAACATCATTCTTCATGATGGAGGTGTACTCCTCCACCATGGCATCTTGCCATACCTGCTAGTATGTTTCCTCCTAAAAATTGGAAGGCTCAAAATATAGAATGCTAATCATCAATGCCATATAGTTTGGAGACTTCCTTGGAGTTTTTCTCTCTCTAAAGTTTCTCATAGGAGTCTCAACATGCTCCTAAGCATCCTTCAATGTCTGAGAAAACCATCAAGATCTCCTAACTGAAGTGAAAGGGGATCATGTCTCCCCCTGATCACCTGAAGTTTGTTGTACTGTATGTTTTAAACCTTTACCATATAGAAATGCACACATGGATTCTTTATAAAAAAAAATAGAAAGGAATACAACAACATTCACACATAGTACTCAAAAATTTACCTTGGAAACCCTTAACTGGTAAAACCAACAAAATGTTTAGAGTTGCACCTCTAACTCTCTAGTCTTAACTTCACCATTTACAATATATATGATTTTGTGGCATCCAAATCCCTAATCCGTCAACCCATATTACATTCCTTAATGTTTGGTATGTGTTATATTATTTGCACGATGTATGTTGTTTTAGGGTTGTTTTTAGTATGTTATATTTGTTTTTGGTCTGTTTTTGGGTGGTTTTTTGGTCAATGGTTTTTCGACCATTTTATTATAATTTGAATTAGGGAATCTAATTTGGGTTAATTAATTAGTGTTTTGGATGTTGGTGAAGCATATATATTGTATCATAAATGGTGAAGTTAATACAATGACAGTTAGAGGTGTGGTTCTAAACATTTGTTGGTCATCCCGATTAAGAGTTTCCAAGGTAAATTTTTTAGTACTATGTTTGAAGGATCTTGTTTTCTTTTCTATATTATAAAGAATATGTGTGTGCACTGCTACACTGTAAATGTTTACAACTTACACTTAACCGGAATTCTATTACAATAGGCTGAAAAATTGTTGGCCAAAAACTTCCCAAATATGAACCAAAAACAACCCAAAAAATAATTTTGTGGGCACCACCCCTAAACAAGGGGTTTTTTTTCACTCATTAATTCAATGTACAATGCATGGAGCTAATAATGAAAATAATATAACACATTCCCAACATGTTTGCCTTGGAAATCCCTGGTGACCTTGGCTCAATCTTCAAAGCTTCTTACGCCTCATCATCTGCCACTGGAGTAGGCTCATGAGACTTCATGGATGCAAAGTCTTCCTCAAACTTTACTTCCATGCTTACTATTTTCTTCCTGTGATCTGGACTATAGACCTTGTAATCCTTTGAAGCCTCATTATAATCCAAAAATAAACCTTTCGTACTAGAGGGCTCCAACTTAGTCCTCTTCTCTACCAGTACATGGATATAAACTGAATAACCAAACATGGGGAAATGACTCACCTTTGGATTTACACCAGTGAATGCCTTTTATGGTGTCTTGTCCTCCAAGCTCTTTTGGGGACACCATTCTTGGATGTGGATTTTTATGTTCCATGATTATGCCCAGAGAAACATAAGCAAGTCCTGGTCATGTATCATGGCCTTAACATCCCCTATGATGGATCAATTCTTCTGCTCTGCAACCCCTATGATGGATCAAGATCTAAATAATTAGTTGACTCAACCTGGAAGGTAATAGTAACAACTCTTGCTACTGGGTGGATGCTTGGCATCGTCACTAACCTCAACTAGTATTCCCAAATCCTACTTCTTCATAATAGAAAACAATTGTTGAGTTGATGTCATATGTCAATATGTCCCACTGTCCACATACCACACATTCCTCATAATCGTGTTAGTGGAAAGGAAAGATACCAACGATAAATCCTTCTCCAACCTAAAAACAAACTCATTCATTTGAGTTTCTGCAAATGTATCTACTTGCTTTTATTGTTGCTTCCCTTTACCCTTGTTCTTCTTTGGACATTGTGATGCATAATGACCATTCTTATGAAAAATGAAGCACTTGATTTTACTCAAGTCCTTCTTTCATGGCTATAAGTTTGACTCATTTCCCTTTCCCTTACTCTTGTTGGGACCTTACCTCTACCCTTATTTGATTGACCAAATAGAGTTAGATTCTCTTCACCATCCTTCTTGTAGGCCTTTGAATCCATCTGAGTCTTCTCCTGGATACAATAATCTCAAAGCCTCTCAAATTCATTAATTTTTTCCCAAGCACAAATACCTTTGACAAATGGTTGCCATGAACTTTGGAATCCATCCAATGCCATGTTCACTAACACTGCATATTCAACCTTATCCTCAAGTACTACAAGTTGATCATGACTTTGTGTGATATTCATAAGGTAATCAGTTATTGTGTTTGATCTGGTCATCACTATGGATCTGAGTTTGTTTCGCAATATCATCTTCATGTTTATGTTCTGACTTTGGTAGAGACTAACCAAGGCATTGAACATCTCCTTCATTGTCTTCTTCTTAGATACATGAGAGATTAGGTGATACTTTATGGCATCCAATACCATCTTCTTGGCCTTCACTTCCCTATAATTGTGAGCTATCAACTCTTGCAGATCTGTAGGCAGAGTAGCAACGTCCTTGAAAATATCCTAGAGATCATTCTCTTCTTGTAAGAGTGTAACATTCACCTTCCGCGATAATAAATTCAAGGCACCATCCAATCTATCATCAAACATGAGGCTAGTCAATTCCATCTCCGATATCTACTGCACAAACTCCCAAATCCGAAAATGAAACTTTGAAACCTTCTCAATATTGGTCCTTCTTTCCTATAGTTGATTTACCGCTACAAATCCTATAGAAACTCAATTAGAGAAATAAGTTTTGATACCATGTGAAAATCCAAGCCCTGGGTGACTAAAGTCCATACGATCTCAATTAAACAAGTAATCATTGAATTTAATTAATGTTGAAATCAAATTCCACACCATAGTATTAATCACACAATAACTAGAAATTAAAGAGTGGAAGCAAAAAAATAAATTTCACACACACATTAAGTAATTGCTCCTTACAAACTAGCTTTTCATTCCTTCGAAAAACTTACAAGAAAACCTCCACAAGTTTCTTAAAACGAACAACCGCAAAATTATTGAAATCACCTCGAACTGAACTTGTATAGCCTAACTTAGAGGTACAACCTACTAGATAAAAAATAAAAAATAAAAAAAAATAAAAACCAGAAACAATAGAAAATTTGTGTGAGACCTGCAGGACAGCCTATACCACTAAAGCATGTTGCCTAGAACTACATTTTTCCCATAAACTCCACTTCCTTGGCTTCCTTCTCTCTCACATGCACACAGTCGCTCAACTTTCTCAATTGTTCATGTGTGTGAACTCTTTATCTTGACCTACCTTTATAGTTTTAGGTGAGACCAAAACCCTAATCTATTTCTCAGATTACTTCTAGTCTAAGTCACACATGCATGAAATACAATTTTTAGACTCAATTGCTAAAAATAATACTTTCACTTTTTAACTAAAGTGAATTACAAAATAGAATTTACTTTTCAAAAATAGAATTACTTTTCGAAAATATCTCGAACTACTTCTCGCATGTTCAAATGAAATATGTGTGGAATTTGTTGTTTGAACTATAGTTTTAAATAGACATGATGGAAATTTGATGGCTAGAAGAGTCGGTTTTGGGTGCCTTGGCTCATTCGCAAGGCACACAATGGACAATTCAAGGGCCCTTGGTCATATATTAGGTGCACCATAGACATTGGCAGTGCACACTAGTTTCACACACCAAGAAAAGATTGGAAGGAAACTAGGTGAGGAAAGACAGAGAAGGTTTCCATGGGAAACAACATCCACAAACATGCACTTGGCATGATGGATAATATTGGCATAGAGAGCTTGAGTGGCTTGGGGCATAGACTATGATTTGGGTGTCCCACACTTGGGGGTTTTGATGGACGATCAAAGTGCCTTCAGGCACAAGTAGTCGTGGATCAAAATCCTAGGGCACACTCATTGTGCACACATCCACCAAGAATCCATTAAGCGCTCTTACAACAAATGCACTTGGGTGAAACTAGGTGGACACATATGATTCAAGTGCATTCGAATGTATTTGGTCCAAATTGAATAAACTCAGGCAGACCAGGTGCACCTGGACTGATTTGGATGTACTTGGAAAAACTAGGTGCACTTGGTTTGAGTTGGATGAATGGAATAGGTGGACTGAGATGATTTCGATGGAAAAATCGAGACGCATTGGATGGATAGATCGAGACAAGTTGTACTAGGTGGACTTGGGATGACTTGGACAAGCATACTGGACACACTTGGGTAGACTTGGGCACACTATTGGGTGCACTTGTTGGACAT
The DNA here is from genome assembly GCA_009831015.1 of Picea engelmannii. Classification (NCBI taxonomy): domain Eukaryota; kingdom Viridiplantae; phylum Streptophyta; class Pinopsida; order Pinales; family Pinaceae; genus Picea; species Picea engelmannii. The sequence goes on along the minus strand of ML804600.1, from coordinate 48,905 downwards.
GGACGGTTGGAAAAAAAAAGTCACCAAGAGAAGCAAACTCTCTATGTGGGCATTTGGGTCCATCTTGGGATGAAGGGGCTTGCATGTGCAAGGAAAGTCCTATATAAAAGGAGGAAGTCTCGAAATTTCTAGGTCATATAAGCAAGATTCATTCACAAAGAGTGAAAAAAGAGTTCCACAATTGTATTAAGTCCAAAGTTGGGCACAGTGGGATGAATTGCATTAGTTGAGTGAGAGAAAGAAGAAGGCATGACTTGTAGGATATAGATCTATGATTGATTCATGGGTTGGATTGATAGTTCTTGTTGGCACTTGTGCTTTGTGGAATTGTAGTCTATAAATGTGTCACAAGCAGGTCAATGTGCTCCTATGTTGCACATTGTAACATTCGTCATATAATAAAGTGTTATGCACCTACCTTTGGTGCCACCCATATTTTTGTATTGTGGATGATTTATGTCACTTGAATGTCATTTTTCTTTTCATTAATGTGTATTGGATAAGTATTGATATTGGTTAAGTGTTAAGTATCATTGGGATGTTTTAAGTCTACCATTAGATGCCTGCTTATTGTTGGATTAACTAAGTTGAGTTGGAATTAGTTGTGCATCTAACTTTTTGTATCTTAAGGTGAAGCTATGGGAAAACCTTAAGTGAAAAGGCGTAGTCTGGTTCTAGTAGAGACAAGGTGGCCAATCCCTTGCGACCAAAGAAAGGAAGTGATACATAGCTTCAGGTGTCGAAACAGACTTGGGTGGAACTCAAGTTTGCAAAGAAAAATTTAGGCATATTGCAGGTCTGTGACAAGTGGTGTCAAATCAGAAGTTTTGACACTCTTCACCACTTTCAATATCGTCATAGGTGGTATAAAAGCATATTATCAAACTTGATTCAGTGATAGTTTTGATGCTCTTCACCACTGTCACTATCGTGACAAGTGATTTCAGAGTCGTTCAAGCATTTGTCATCACATGTGAGTGAACATGAAGCAAAGTAGTGGGATTTTGGATGAGTTTGGCAAGTGACTACGAAGTGGCTTGAAGACTGAAAAACATAAACTTAGTGCTTTGGTTCAACAACTAACCAAGATAGTTTGTTTGCATGGAGTAGCCAAATTTTTCTAAGTCCAAAGGTAATATTGTTGTTTGCTTCATGTGTTACCTAAATCATTTTGCAATGGAATATTCTTTGAAGAAGAAATTGGAAGACTTGGAAGAAGTCCAATTGAAACCAAATTTGGAATCAAAGCTAACAGTGTTAGGAGCAGTGAAAGTGAAACATAATTCAAAGATAACATTGCATGTTCTAGATGCCTTCACAGTAGGTTTGGGAAATTTCTTGAAAGGAGGATAGGAACAACAATTTGCTAGGATGAATCCCATAGTGGATACTGGGGAAATCCTTTTTGCAATTATTGGATGTGGCCCTGGCAGCCACATACCATCTTCCATTCACTGATCAAAACCATAGGTGGATGGCTACCTAGGAGCAGGTAGTGGAGACTAAAGCACTTGTATATGTGTCAAGTTTGATGAAAGGAAAGACAAAGGAGAAGTTGTTTTGTTGTAAGGATGAAACTTGTGATGGAAACATGTCATTCTCTTCTCCATGTTGATGTCAGGTTAGGTAGTTTTTTGTTCAAGACGTAGGATAATGAGCAAGGAAGCACTAGTGCATGAGTGCCTTGAAAATCTTGTTGAGTTGTGGGAGGAAACTTGACAACTTTGAAGAAGAGGTGAAGTCCTTTCCTTGTGCAACCACAATGACAATGACAAAGCAATGGACACTCGCTTAGAGGAGAAATTTAGTTCATTTATATGTTGATAGATGGAGGCAATGAAGGAGTCAACAAAGAAAACATGCACATTCGACCTAGATGATGCAGCTAGGAAAGGATGATCCTCGCTCACATTTGTATATGGGGACCTAGGATGAGGCAAAGTGCTCCTTCAGCAGTTTGAGGATGATTACCAAGATGATCAAGAGAGGATCATTGGTTTTAAGGTGACATAAGTATTGGTGCAGACGTACCTCTCTTAATCAAGAGGTATGGAAGTCTTTTGGTTGGCTCATCTCACTTAGAGCACTTTTGACAGATTTTTAGAGCATTTGAGGGTAGTAGTTTTGGTGCCCATTTGTCACCCTCTTCTTGACTATTGATCTTAGCAATATATGTTTCCTTCGAGTTGGTAGTGGAGCCTAAGTGCACCAAGAAAAGGGTTCTAATTTCAATGAAGAAGTTAGAGTGTTGAGTTACAGCAAGTGAGTTGACAGTTGGAGGCAAAGGTGGTGACTTTCCCTTGGTCCAATAGAGTTTTACTGGAAGATTGGAGTGTAGAACAAAGTGATTGTTTTGGGCATGAAGACGTGCATTCTCAGGAAGTTGACTTGGGTAATCCCAGATTGCAACATTCATGAGGGAGATCAATGCATAGAAGCATGGCAAGTTAGTCAAAGTATTGATGTAGTAGTAATTTCAAATGGTGCAACACTTCGATGTTTTGAAAATATTTGTGACAATAGTTGGATTGCAGTCATAGTAGCACTACGCAGTTGCAATAGTGTTGGATTTACATTGCAACTACAGTGGAAGGTGACATATTCGAAAGACTACAAGTTCTTAAGAATGTTGCAGTAGTTAGTCACGTCAATGTTGGATTTAGATTGCAGACGAAGTAGAAAGAAACAGACTTGGAGGATAGCAGGCGTTGAGGTAGTTACCAAGGATGGAAATGATTTTTAGTGTGGAAGTGTCATGGGGCTAGATTTTTCATTCCACTTGATCATCCCATACCACTCAAGAAGCCTAGTAATCTCACATCATCGGTGTGACCTCATTAGTTGGGCATGACCATCAACTACTTGTATCACCTAGAATAATTCTAACTAACATGTCCCAAACTAACCCAAGCTAGGCACATTCAATTGTGTGGAATGTCATAGTTCTCTTTTTACCATATGTGATGTTGCATCATCGCCACCCAACCATAGGCAACCTATTTCTGCCTTTCCTAATACAAGCATACTTGAACAGCTAACTGCAAAATGTGTGACTATGCCATCATCCATCTAATCATAAATGTGATATTCAAGGAAGATCATGTCCCTACTTCATCAGGAATTCACATATATTCAATGCACTTATCAATGTTGTTGCTTTTCCATGGGAAACACACACAACCTATCACATTTCCAAGATGTGTCTTCCTTTGTGAAATCATGTTATGTGGTACCGCATTGATCATTCATCCTACTTAACAAGGAATCCTTGGTCCTATCCTACGCACTTGTACACTTCCCTAACCATCTCACGAATCACTGTAAGTAGATCACCAAGGCTACCGAACCATATTGACTTGTTGTATAACTTTCCAAGTATACCTGACTTACTCTTTATCGTTCCATTGTTAATGGAACCTCGAATAGAGTCCTTACATTCTCCCCCACTTGAATTGTTGACATCCTCATCAATATGGCCCCATCGGCTCATCTGATGAGAGGGGTGTTGGTGGTAAAAAGACACTTTCATAATTTCCACATTCGAACGTGGATTTGATACTAATTGTCACCGGAATGGAACTTGTGTTCCTCTTGAGCATCTCATACCACTCAAGAATTCTATTCGTCGCACAGCACCAATGTGACCTCACTATTTGGGCATGACCATCAACCTCTTGTATAACCAGTAATACACCTAACCAACATGTCATGACTGAACCCAAGCCAGACACTTTCAACCATGTGAAATTTGAAAGTGCTTCTTTCACCATAGGTGGTGTTGCATCTTCGCCACCCAACCATAGGAAACCTATTGTCGCCTCCCTCGAGCCAAGTATACTTGAACAATCGATTTCCCAACGTCCGACCATGGTATCATCTATATAATCCTACACTTTATAGTTAAGGAAGGACATGTCCCTACTTCATCAGGAATTCACATATCTTCAATGCATTTATCAACACCGTGGATTTTCCATGGACAACACGCATAATATATCTCATTACCATGCCGTGTTTTCCTCCACAAAATCATGTTATGTGACACATGATCAATCGTCCATCCTACTCGACAAGACTGCATCATTGGTCCTCTTATCCTACACACTAGTACATCATCTTAACCATCTCATAAATCACTCTGATTTGATCACCAAGGCTATCGAATCATGCACAAGTAGTCATGGATCACAATCATGGGGCACACTCATTGGGAACACATTTACTAGGCATGCATCCATCAGGCACACATCTACTAGATACACTTGAGCACAGTTTGACAGATTTGGGTTGAGTTGGATAGACTCAAACAAACTGAGTGCACTTGGGCCAAGTTCGACAGACTTGGGTGGACCGAGCACACTTGGGTTGAGTCGACTAGATGGACCAGGTGGACCTAGACGAGTTGGATCGATGAACCGAGATGAGTTGGATTGGGCGGACTTGGGATGACTTAGATGGATGAACCACACACACTTGGAATTACTTGGGAACACTTGGGTAGACTTGGGTCCACTTGTTGGATGTGGACAATTGGCGGACAAGTCACCGAGAGAAGAAAGTTGGCTATGTGGGCACTTGGGTCCACCTTGGAATGAAGGGGATTGAAAGTGCAAGGAAAGTCTAATATAAAAAGAGGATTCCTCAAAAGTGCTAAGTCATACAAGAAAGTATCATTCACCACAAGTGAAAAATGAGTTATGTGGTTGTGCCAATTTTAGGGTTGGACACAATGGGATGAATTGCAATAGATGAGTGATACAAAGAAGAAGACAAGACATGTATAAGATAGTCATGTGGTTGCTTCAGTGGTTGGATTGAAAAGTCATGTTACCACTTGTGCCTAGTGGAATTTTACTCTTTAATGAGTCGTCGGAAGTTGGTTGCACTTCTTTGTTGTACATTGTAACATTATTCATATAATAAAGTGTTAGGCACCTACCTTGGGTGTTGCCCATATTTTTGTATTGTTGATGCTTTATGTTTGTTGAATGTCATTGTTCATTGCATTACTATATTGGCTAAGTATTGATATTAGCTAAGTGTTAAGTAATGTTGGGATGTTTTAAGGCTGCAATTGAACACATGTCTATCTTTGGATGAACTAGGTTGTGTTGGACTTCCATGTGCATCTAGCTTGTTGTAGCTTAAGGCGAAGTTGCAGTTATATATTAAGTGAAGAGGTGTAGTATGGTTGTAGTAGGTGCATGTTAGTCAATCCCTTGCAGTCGAGGCAAGGCAAAGTCAAATGACCTCAGGTGTTGAAACAAACTTGCATGGAACTCATGTTTGCAAAGAAAAATTTGGGCAGACTGCAAGCATGTGACAAGATCCTTTTTGCAGCTAGTGCTTGCTTGTCTCCTACTTCATTCATTGGTGGAGATGGTTTATTATCTAATGGAGGTGGTTGTTTATCTAGCTAGAATTGATTTCTTTTGGAATCTGAGTGAAATGACTATACTCATGAAAATAGTTGCATTGAAAATATGTATTCCCATAAAATAACACCTAAATGTGCACCCACCCCTCTAGGATTATGGGTTGCACTGAGTTTGGGAATACCTTCTCTATATCTATGTCCATGACAATAAGAGAAAATGATTATTGATTGATTTTGGTTCAAATATATCAATGTACTTTTGGGGAAGGTGGGGAATCCTAACCCAAACTGGGACTATCATAAAAACATATTCTTTTGTGTTGAAGTAAAGATACCACTAGTTGAGGCATTGAGTGTAAGGAAAGTCTCCAAGGTGGACCCAAGTTCCCACATAGACAACTTTCTTCTCTTGGTGATTTGTCCACCAACTATTCACATCCAACAAATGTACCCTAGAGTGCAACTAAGTCTGCCTAAGTGCACGTGGTCCATCCAAGTCATTCCAAGTTTGCCCAGTCCAACTTGTCTTGATCCACCCATTCCATCTATCTGAGCATAGGTAGTTGAACTTCAAAATTATGCTAACTTTCATTAATCTTAAGATTATCCAAATTAATCTTTTAACTTTCATTATCCCAATTAATGGAATGGAATGCATTCAATATGAGCAATGATAGAGTGATGTGAATCCCACCAAGTTCCCACATAGCCAACTTACTTCTCTTGGTGACTTGTTCGCTAACTATCTGCATCCAACAAGTGCACCCAAGTCTACCCAAGTGTGCCCAAGTCATCCCAAGTGAGCATGGTTCATCCATCCAAGACATCCCAAGTTTGTCTGGTTGAAATCGTCTCGGTCCAACTACTCAAGATACTTTCCTTGCACTTGCAAGCACCTTTGTTCCAAGGTGGACCCAAGTGTCCACATAGCCAACTTGCTTCTCTTGGTGACTTTTCTTCCAATTGTCCATATATAACAATTGCACCCAAGTCTTCCTAATTGTGCCCAAGTCATCCCAAGTGCACATGGCTCATCCATTCAAGTCATCCCAAGTCTGATCAATCCAACTCGTCTCGGTCCAATTGGTCAAAATACTTTCCTTGCACTTGCAAACCCCTTCATTCCAAGGTGGACCCAAGTGCCTACATAGCCAACTTGGTTATCTCAGTTACTTGTTTTCCAACTATCCACATCCAACAAGTGCACCCAAGTATGCCCAAGTCATCCCAAGTCTTCCCAGTCCAACTCATCCCATTCTATGCATCCAACTCTTCTCGATCCACCCAGTCCATCTATCCGGGGATAGGTAGTTGATCTTCAAAATTATGTTAAATTTCATTAATATTAAGATTATCCCAATTAATCTTTTTAACTTTCATTATCAGAATTAATGGAATGGCATGCATTCAATATGAGCAATGATGGATTGATGTGAATACCATCATATTCAACGGAAATGACACATATAATATATTTGGCCAAAAAACTTTGTTGATGACAAGCAAAGCATAAGATTTGGTCTTTAAATTGACGAGGTTAATCCTCATTCCCAACAATCTAGTGTATGGTTCACATGGCCCATGGTTCTAATAAACTACAATAATCCATCTTGGATGTCATTTAGATGGAGCACCTAATGTTGGTGGTTCTAGTATCTAGAAAACATCAAGTGAAGAAAATGGATATGTATTTGGAACCTCTAGTAGATGAATTGCACTTTTATAGAACATGATTAGAATGTATGATGCTTCTAATCCATTGAAATCATGTGATTGCATATCCACACTTTATGGGATATTATGTTGGTGCACTTATGATTTTCGAGGATATATAGTGGTCTTTGGTAAAAAAAATGTGATGTTAGGAATGATATATAAATAAAATTACTAAATTTATAGTATATATGAATTATTAATTTCTAAATGAAAATTATTGTTTTTTTCATGATTATCTAATTAACCTAATATGAATAATTTTGCATAATTTATGTGTGGGGCTCATTACAAAGGGTTATCTTTCACACCCACATTGTGACAAAGGGTTATCGTTCATGACCACAATGACCAATTAGAGATGAGGCATTCAAAATATTTTAACAAAATGGTTTGCAAAGAACATAGGAAGTTTTTTCCTTTAAATCATCATTTTCATAAATCAACAAAGAGGGCGTGTGTAAATGGAAAGGAGGATCTTGTACCACCTCCTCTAAGCAAGACACCAACAATTTGGTTAAATTTGTATCATCGATGTTTATGGTCAAAATAAAGACATGTAGGATTGAATATATTATCTAAATGATATGACTTTCCCTATTGAATGACCTAAAGATAACACATTTGTTAGACACAATGCACATTTTAAAAAAAGTATATGTCGTTTTTTTTAGATGTGTTTTTGTTGATGAAATTGCCAATAACATATCAACTAGGAATAACTTGAAGGTATCGAATACAAATATGCATGCATGGCCAAAGTATGTTGAAGGAAGGAAAGATCAATACACTTTGGAACTAGTAATACGGTTGTTGATTAAAAATGAGGTACAAATTGTAAAAAACAATTATGTCTATCATAAGGACTCCAGTAGAGTATGACTTGTCATTGTAGAAATCATTTACTATTGATGGACATGTCACTAGTCTCAAGTCACATGACCATCATAACCTTTTGAAGGTATTTTATTCTACCTTAGGATTATAAAACAAAATTAACCTCTATAGGGGTAGACACAAACATTTCTATAAAAGTATGTATGACTAAATTATTGCTAGAAATTCCTACAAAATATTTGTTGATGATCCTTCATTTTAGTATATACAAGATGTTTATCCTCTAGATTTATGAGGTTGTTGCAATGGAATCTTCCATAAATACATGTGAGTATCCATGGAAAGGTTGTATGTTTTTGTAAGGTAAATATCACTAACTTTATTTTATTCTTTTCACAATAATGGTTATCATTTATATTGGAATATATTGCAACCAAACTAGACATCTTTGCAATACAAAAATGAGTAGAGGCGGTCATGGAAAAATATATTA
>ML804600.1:25925-40385 GCA_009831015.1 Picea engelmannii | reverse complement strand
AGTAGATCTAATTGTCTAGTTTACTACTACTATTATCTTCCCTACTCTAGCTACTTAGAACACAATAAGTGTATTGTCTTACGAACTATTTAAGTAGAAATACTATACAACAAAACATAGAGAAAAACTAGAGAAAATTATCAAAAATATGACCCGTGAAAAAACCCTTTGTGAGTCATCTCCAATGGTTCTCCTACATCTTCACTCAAATTCTCCTCAATCACAAAGTGGGCAATATCAAGAGTCTTTGTGCATTCTTCCAATTCTGGTTCTTGAGGGCACAACTTGTCCCTGGTACTCTCTAAGGCAAAGAAAGGGTCACCATGGGAGGGGTCCTCCAAAGAGATAGAAATCATAGGAGACATGACTTCTATAAGAATTCCAAGGTGGGATATTATTTTTCCAATCAACTATTGCAGAGAGTTTACCTTCTCACAAAACTCCAACTATTTGCCACAATGAATTCTCATAAAGCATTCAACTTCTTGCTCCCATTCTTGTGCTGCCAATATCAGTATTTTATTATTGCATTATCCCCTCTTTTAAGTTGTATTCATATTATGTTTTTGTATAGTTATTTGTATTAATCATTAATAATATTAATGATTTTTTAATACTATTCATTTTAAGTTATTAATATGAATTATTAATAAATAAAAATCAAGGAAAAAAACTATATCTTTTATTTGTATAACAAAAATACATTGACAGATGCCCGTGGAATTCATAAGTGATTTTAATCCCTTTACATGACATTCTTATGTCCAAACCATCATCACCAAAAAACTGTAAGTTGTTCATGTTCATTTACATCAGTATCCTCTTAAAAAAGAATCAAAATGACATTAATAAAAGTACATTAATCTTTCATCCAGAGATAAGTGAAAGTTTATCATCATACAAAAACTAAGATAAAAATTGTAATGGATACAATTTGGTCTATGGTTCGTGATTGTATTATGCAGTATGTCCATTTTAGATTTCTGAAACAATGTAGGTTCCTCTTATATCCCAACTCAAGCCTTTAAGAACCCATCTACAACATTGTTTGTTTCCATGTATGTTGATGTTTTGGTAGCTGCGGGAGGTATTAACTTCCACGTGTAACCTATGCATTAGAATAGAATATTCTAGAAGCAAGTGAACCATTAACAGATCTGTGGAAACCCTAGAAGACAAGTCGGCCTAGCAGAATAAATAGTATTAGAATATTATCTTCCAGAAATATAAGTCGGCTCCACAGGAAAAAGATAAACAGAAAATATAATTACCAGAAAGTCAGGTTGTCCCGGCCAGAAACGTCATTGGACAGATTAATATAAATAGAGGACGTTTTATCTCATTTGTACACCCAATTAGTGCGCAAGTATTGTGGAGAGTTTCAGTTGCAACTGCAAGGAGGAATAAGGGTGCATGGTCATCTCTTGGTCTTGGTCTCTCTCTTGGTGATTTTCTTGGTGATTTTCTTGCTAAGTATGGCGCAAGTTTGAGAGAGAGAGTAGTGCAGTTACAGTTGTTGTAGTTGTGTATGGTACTTATTTTGTGGATATGGAGACTCTCTCTCTTGTGTGCTACCCTTGGAGAAGGAGCGCTCTACTTGTCTTGAGTTGTTGTTGCAGTTAGAAATTAGGGTTTATCTGTTGGTTCTGGAGTAGGCTTTCTGAAATTCTTCTAAGTAAAGGTTAGTGTGATCGGGGGTGGCATATTTGAATGCCTATGCTTGGGTGATAATGATGTGACATTTTCTATGGTTAAACGAGCATACCAAAATTTCAACATGGTATCAGAGTTGGTTTCCTTTGTAACAGTCTAACCGTTGGAAGGAAGATCATCAGTTTCCCCCATTGCCAAGCTCATTCAGCACTTACTGAACTCACTAAGGTCGCCTAAGTAGGGCGCATCTCTTCCTCAGATCAGATCTGCAAATTTCTGAATTTGAGATATTAGGGTTTCCTCATAAAAAAACCTAGGTTTGCAGTGCCAGTTCCTTAATGTCAGTTCCTTCGTTAAAGTTGCAGCACCAGTTACAGTGCCATTTGTAACACCGGTTGCAGAACCAGTTGCAGTACCAATTGTAGTAAATTTTATGTGAAAGATTGGGCCTAATCCTTTTTATTTTTCCAGTGTGCCTTACCCTAGCGCATCTCCAGTTATCTTTAGATTGCAAGTTGGAGCACTTTGAAGTTTTAGGGTTCGTCATTGCTTATCGTTGTTGTTAGATGGTGCCATTGTATGTTGTTGTTTATCACTGCTATTGGAGGTATGTACTTATATATGTTTAAAATTTATCATTAATTTGAGTGTGATTGCAGTAGAAGGGATCTCTAGTCCAAGCAACAATCGTAGATCCAGAGGGATCTCAGATCCAACACATTCAGAAGAACAACCCACTCCGGGTTTGATTGTTTTCACATGCCTCTAGTTGCTATGGAATTATTGTGACCTTATGGACATCTAGTTGTATTTTGATCTATTGAATTTATGATTATCATAATAACCTTTGTTCAAAGTTAAAGTTAGAAACTAACTTTAGTCAAAGTATTAGATTGATTAAGGTTGAGACTGTAGAGTTTATTTGCACTATATTCTCTAACTTAGATTTTTGTCTAGAAAGCATATTGTCTTAAGTACAGAGGACAGGTTGAAGAGAATACTTGTCATCTTGAGTGAAGGAGACTCGGAATAAAATCAAGAACACTCGTTCTTGAATATAAGGCTCCAGGTTCCAGGTTTGATTAAATTAGTAAGTTTCCAATTTGCACATATCAAGTTTGATAACTGCCACATTACTAGTTGTGACAACAATCCTTGAAAGGTTCTATTACTGCTAAATACAATGAATACTTGGCAGCATCTAAGTACTCTTGATATAAATGCTTGCAAGATGAACTAACATCTCCTCTAGGAGATACTTCTTGTTTTGCTTCTAGGGAGGTCACCTTGGTAATTATATGATGATTACCATGAGATTGTTTTTTTTTATTCTTGTTGACATAGATATGTTCTTATGAAAATGTTATTGTACTTTTTGTTCTTGTTTTCTTTTTCCGGGAAGGTTACCATGGAGGAATGATTGATCACAACACTAAAATAGTTTTGTTCCTATTTCTTATTATTGTATTTTTATTTTGGTTCTTGTTCCAAGCAAGTCACAAGCAATAGCTCTAAGAAGGAGCTATTGTGATTATTGTTCTCATTCTTATTTTTGTTATTATAAGAGTATTATTCTTATCTATTGTTTTTCCCTTTGTTGTCCTCGTTCTGAGAAGGTCGCCTGTGATAAATCTGAGGGAAGATATAGTGATGGTTGTAGGAGACAACATATTAGATGGTCTCTAGTTTGAGACATCGAGCATACTATCTAGATAAGAAGTTGTATACATGACCATATACATCCATGTACCAAATAAGAAGAAGATGAAGAAGGATACTTTTGTGAGATACATAGTATCTCATATGGAGATTGATTGTAAGGAGCATAAGGCTCCAAATATGACCGAACAAATCCCTCTATTGTAGTTTATCATTATTCAAATCATCAGGAAGAGTTAGTAGATCTAGAAGGGCCTACCCATAATCGTTGCAGTAACTAAGAAGAGACCGGCGTGGTCCCATGAAGCTTTGCAGGATTCAACATTGATGAGCCATATCATGAAGAGAATGTGGCTCTGAATATTATACAGACTTAGAGGGAGCCAAACTTCAGAGGGAGAATGGAGACTCAAAGACTTTCAGATTCAGATGGAAGAGAGAGACGTCTTCTAGATCTGGCAGATAGATGTCATGGGTTGAGAAGGATAGATCGAAGCTTCAGAGGCTTCAAGGAGATATGAAATCTTATGGGAAGATTCCCTTGCTTCAATAAAATTTTCTACAGTGACCGAGGAGGAAGTCAATCAGAAGGACTGGGATACATATATTTTCCTTGGTTCCGATACCAGAAGGGAAGTAAGTGGTGACTTCCAAGTTGATATACAAGATCAAGCATGTTGCAGATAAATATCCTAGAGATGTACAAAGCTTGATTTGTGTCCAGAGGATTCTTCCAGCAAGAGGGAGAAGACTATGATGAGACACTTGCTCCAGTATATTGCTACCGACGAACAGGTAGAAAATATGTTGACCAAGCCTATTTTAGGGACAATCTTGGAGTGGTCCAAATGTTTTTTCTCCAGTAGTGAGAAATGATGTGTTCCCCAGTAGAGGGAAGTGATGAGATCCCCAGTAGTGGGAGCTACTCCAACGTAGGTTGGTACTCCAATGCAGGCTAGTACGCTAACCCAACACATGTTAGTACTCCAATGTAGGCTGGTATGCTACCCCATTGCAGGTTGGTATTCCAACGCATGTTGGTATGCTACCCCAGTGCAAGTTGGTACTCCGACGCAGGCTAGTATGCTACCCCAGCGCAGGTTGGTACTCCAACACAGGTTGGTATGATACCCCAACATAGTTTGGTACTGCAATGCAAGATGGTATGCTACCCTAGCACAGTTTGGTACTCCAACGCATGTTGGTATGTTACCTCAGCATAGGTTGGTACTCCAACATAGGTTGGTATGCTACCCTAGTGTGGGTTGGTACTCCAACGTAGGCTGGTATGCTACCCCAACGCAGGTTGGTACTTCAACGCAAGTTGGTATGCTACCCCAGTGCAGGTTAATACTCCAACGCAGGCTGGTATGCTACCCCAGCGCAGGTTGGTATGCTACTCCAACGCAGGCTGGTATATTACCCCAGCGCAGGTTGGTATGTTACTCCAACGAAGGCTGGTATGATACTCCAATGAAAGTGAAAAAATTCCTATGACATATAGATCTATGATTGACAACAAGACAATGACCAAGGTGTGTAGAAGAACAGAAGCAGTGATGATGATCGTGACATGAGGAATACTTTCCTGGTTAAGAGGGAGTGTTAAATTTTTTAGTCAGATTCTGTGTGAGTTGATGAGTTACTAGTTCTGTATGAACTAGATGTCGACCAATAGTGTCGAAAATGATTCCCAGTTACAGTTTCGATCAGTAGCATCAGAGATTACTAGCTGGAAGGCCAACCATTAATTTTGGAGGTGTTTTCCAGCTAGATGGATAATCTGCGGCTATGATGGTGATACTTGTTACATGATCTGTTTGATCATATGATAGTATGTGTAGCTATGGTGATGCTACATGTATATTGGTCTACAAGACCATGTGAGTCTTTCCTATGCCATGTGAGATGGATGGATGTGTTTGAGACAACTACATGAAAAACACCTTATTTAATACCTTCCTATCTAAGAGGGAGTGTTGATGTTTTGGTAGCTGCGGGAGGTATTAACCTCCACATGTAACCTATGACTTAGAATAGAATATCCAGGAAACAAGTGAACCATTAAGCAAATGTGTGGAAACCCTAGAAGACAAGTCGGCCTAGAAGAATAAATAATATTAGAATATTATCTTCCATAAATATAAGTCAGCTCCATAGGAAAAAGATAAACAGAAAATATAATTACCAGAAATTCAGGTCGGCCCAGCCAGAAAAGTCACTGGACAGATTAATATAAATAGAGGACGTTTTAGCTCATTTGTACACCCAATTAGTGTGCAAGTCTCGTGGAGAGTTGTAGTTGCAGCTTCAAGGAGGAATAAGCGTGCATCGTCATCTCTTGGTCTTGGTCTCTCTCTTGGTGATTTTCTTAGTGATTTTTTTGGTGATATTCTTGCTAAGTATGGCACAAGTTTGAGAGAGAGAGAGAGAGTAGTGAAATTGCAGTTGCAGCAGTTGTGTATGGTACTTGTTCTATGGATATGGAGACTCTCTCTCTTGTGCACTACCCTTGGAGAAGGATTGCTCTACTTACCTTGAGTTGTTGTTGCAGTTAGCAACTAGGGTTTATCTGTTGGTTTTGGAGTAGGTTTTCCAGAATTATTCTAAGTAAAGGTTAGTGTTCTCAAGGGTGGCATATGTGAATGCCTATGGTTGGGTGACAATGATGTGACATTGTCTATGGTTAAACGAGCATAACAAAATTTCAACACTTTAAATATGAGACAAATATGTATATGAGAAAGATGTTAGTAGATTGAGAACTTCATCATACAAGGGTTGTAATGTAAAATTCTTGAGAGTAATTTTGATGTGCATCCATTAGATAACCATTTTTGAGTCTCCAAAAATTTGTAATTGGGTTACACTTTATTCTTGTACAATTTTCAAGAACATCTTTAAAACCATCAATTCACAAATGTTGTTAGTTTCTCGACCAATTCCAGATTTAAAAGAAATGTTATGATCTAAAGATAAACAATATGCCTCCTAAGCATCCCTTAGAGTTGTTCCCCTATGAGGAAACATAAAAAATATCCCATGGAATATATTTATTTATAGACACTTCCCATTGCATATGAGATGTATATTTTTCCTACACGTGTCTCTTTGTCTTCAAACAACTTTAGATTTATAGCAAGCCATACTCCCCAGACTATGTGAAGTGGAAGTGCTCTAATCTTGGAAGTCTCCCTTATGTTACACCAGGTTTTGAAGGCCTCTTCAAGGCTTCCTCCTTCCCAGAGATTCTCAATCCCTATTAATATTTCCACCTCTTTCCATACCTCTTTGGAGTATGGACATTCCAACATGAGATGAACTATATTTTCTTCTTCTTGGTGACATTGACAGCATCATATTGGCAGTACAAAATTCCTCTTTTGAATAACATACCATGTGGGAGCTGCTAGAAATAATAGGTGTGCTCGTTTAACCATAGACAATATAACAATATTGTCACCCAACCATAGGCCAAAGCCACCCCCGAGCACCTTAACCTTGACAGGGAATAATTTCTGAAGAAAACCCTAGACCTAATAGCCAATCAATGTAGCATACCTCTCTCCAAGGCTAGCACATAAGCAAGAAATTCCAAACCATAACCAATAGAAATTCCAAGCCTAAATCGAGAATACAGGTTGCAGTAGCTGCAGTTGCAACTACTCTCTGGACTTGCGCACTTACCCAGTTTTTGCAGTGCACACTCTTACATTTCTGCAGTTGTGAGCTTTGTGTAGCAAATGAGATCTGGCGTCCTATATTTATATTGTTTCTCCTTATATGTTTGGGCCGACTTCCCATTCTAGAGGCTAAACACTCAATATTAAATATTTCCTTTAGCCGACTTGTCTTCTAGGGTTATGTCCAATGCTTTAGAGTTTCTTCTTGCTTCTGGGAATATTCTATTCTTGTCAATGTTTCACGTGGAGGTTAATACCTCCCGCAACTACCATAATATCAACACTCCCTCCTAGATAGGGAATTATTGAAGGAAATGGTCTTGAGCACAAACATATCATTCAACCGATAGCATCATCATAGCCATACAGGCTATCGCATGATTAGATCATGAGCACCATCATCACTATCACTATCATCTGATAGCATCAACTGCATCATCTCTCGAATCCATACTCCATCTGAGTAATCAGGCATGATGTTGAATAAGTCACTCACTCCACAAAGTGATACAAGAACCATTCTTCTAATCCGGACATGTGTCCTAGAAGAATAATTATTCCAACAGATGTTGGAAACCACGTCATGGGCTACAAGGACTATTCTTCTAATCCAGACATATGTCCTAGAAGAATAAATGTCCTGGACCATTTTTCGTCTGGAGAATGTTTGTCCATCAGTGCACTGACTATCCACCTAGCTGATAATCATTTTCAACACTACCGATAGTCTACATGGAAATCAGAACAATTTCATTCAATAGAACACAACTGTGTATATCCATAGTAGTACACAACTACTATCCAGTGGTACACAACCACACAAAGTAGCACACGGATACTTAATCAATGACACATTTTCACAACCATTGGAACACATCCACCATAGTAGCATAGATCTATTGTCCATAGACATACAGTCTCCATAGAAATCATATCATTTGATATCACCCTGTATAAAACAATATCATGATATAAATTGAGTCATCTGGGCCATTCTTCCACTGACATCTGTGAGATATGGAAGAGCATATGTCCTTAGAATGTAAAACATCATTCATGGGCTATCTGGACTATTCTTCTCAAGCATAGAATAATAATTGTTCATGATTTCTAAGCCTAGACCATTCACCTAACTAGGTCATTCCTCCAGCACTAAACATAGTGAAACCTAGATAGAATGAGTCTTCCCTACGGAATGCATGTCCCTGATTGTTGAACCTGGACCATTCACCTAACTCGGCCATTCCTCCAACACTAAACATAGTGCAACCTGGAGAGAATGAGTCTACCCTAGGGAATGATTGTTCTGCACCAACCTCCAAAATGGACCATTCTTCAAAAATGCTCACAATTGTGAACTTTCGAAGAATCACTTCCCTGGGCTCTATCAAACCTCGAGACCTAAGAAATAGTGCATTAGGCCTAGGTCTTTCATCTCAAATTCTGCAGCAAGCTTCTTCTTACAATCAGTGATGAGATTATCTTATCCAGTTAAGAATAAGTCATCTACATGCAACAGCAATATAACAGGCTCATCATTCATAACCTTGAAGTAAAGGTTAGAATCACCTTTACTCTTGGTAAATCCCAAGCTCATCGGGAAACTGTCAATTCTTCCATACCAAGCTCTAGGAGCTTGCTTCCATCCGTACAGAGCCTTCTTCAACTTGCAGACATGTGTCTTTCTAACTTCAACGTCAAACCCTTGAGGTTGTTCTATGTACACTTCTTCTTCAATGACACCATTTAAGAAAGTAGTTTTCACATCCATTTGGTGTAACTTCCACTTCATCTTAGTTGCAAGGGCTGTGATGGTTCTGGTTGAAGTGTATCTGGCTACAGGAGAAAACGTCTCTTCATAATCAATGCCTTGCTTTTGAGAAAATCCACGAGCTACAAACCTTGCTTTATATTTCTCAATACTTCCATCAGCAGCATGTTTTATCTTGTATAGCCATTTGGAAGATACCACATCCTTTCTCTTCGGTCTGGGAACTATTTCCCATACATCATTATTTATAATGGATTGGTATTCTTCTGTCATGGCATCTACCCATTCTTTATTCTGAATGGATTCTTCAAAGCAAGTAGGCTCCTTCACTATGATATCACACATCAAAGCCGTATAATTGGAGAATGGCTTAGGTTTCTTAACGTGTCTCATGGTTCCTTTGGGGGCACCATACTTCTCTCCATATTGAATAAGTTCCCTTTCCCAAGCTGCCTTTATCTTGTGAGAGATCATCATCTGGGGAGGTTCTTGAGATTCTATCATATCATGGTCTTCATGAATCTCATCATTAGGGGAAACTGTGACTTCACTCATTGGTTCTGCAACTCTAGGAGATACAGATTCTTCTTCATATACTTCTTCAAGCTGGCATCTCCTTGATTTATTGAGTGTTGCATCTTCATCAAAGGTTACGTCTCTGTTAATATTAATATGATGGTAACCTAGTATGTAAATTTTGAAGGCCTTGGAGACCTCATAGTATCCAAAAAATATTTCGTTCTTTCCTGAAGGGTCCAGCTTGGTTCTATTTTCTTTTGAAATGTGTACAAATATTGGACATCCAAATATTTTGAGATGGCTTACTTCTGTCTTCTTTCCAGAGAACATCTCTTCGGGTGTTTTGAACCCAAGTGCACTATGGGATAATTTGTTTTGTACATACACTGTTGTTCTTGCTACTTCTTCCCATAAGTGCATCGGAAGATCTAGATCGTTGATCATAGTCTTCACTGCTTCCATTATAGTTTTATTCTTTCTTTCTACTACACCATTTTGTTCAGGATTGTAGGGAGTGGTGAGATCTCTCTTAATCCATGGATCTTTGCAAAAGCTTATAAACTCATTTGAGGTGTATTCTCCTCCATTATCTGTCCTAAGTATCTTGATATTTCATTCAGAGAGATTCTCTATCAAGGCTTTGAATTCCTTGAATTTACCAAACACTTCATCTTTTGATTTCAAAAAGTAAACCCAGGTTTTGTGAGAATAATCATCAATGAATGAAACATAGTATACATACGCACTAAGAGAGGTTTATGGAAATGGGCCACAGACATTTGAGTGGATGAGTTCCAAGACTCCTTCTTCTTTACTCTCTCTCTTCAGGAAAGGATTATTTATGTTCTTTCCTTGTGCACATCCCTTGCACACACCTTCGTGATCAACTTTGAATTCTGGTAGACCTGTTACTACCTTGCTTACATATGGTAATGCCTTGTAGTTTATGTGAGCTAGTCTCCTATGCCAAAGTTCACATGGACTTTCAATGGAATGAGTCAAGGCTACAACCGATTGACCTTTTAGCTTATACAAGCCACCTTCTTCTGTTCCAATAACAATTGCATCTTCTATGGTTTTTCCTTTAGGCCACATAAGAACTTCTCCATATACGAAAGAAACTTTGAAGCCTTTCTTGTCTAAAGCTGAGATAGAAAGTAATTTATTTTTCAAACCTAGTACATATAGTACATCCTTCATCTGCATTGGGGTTCATGAATCAAGTTTGTAATTGGACTCTATGGCACCTTTGATAGGGTATTTATAATCATCTCCAAGTGTAAATTTCTGGGGAAAGTTTTTTTTTGTAAGGATAGAGAGAATGTCTCTTTGACCTGTCATGTGTTTGGAAGCACCATTATCTATGAGCCAAGTATCCTCACCAGGTGACATTGATCCTGAGAGGGCAGAGATTAAGACATAGTCTTCAATCTGTTATTTAATTATTTTTGTGGGTGACTCTTCATCTTCAACTGTATGGGCATGGTTCCTTTTGTTTCTCTTCTTGTATTCTTCTCTCTTATCTGGACAATATTTAGCAATATGTCCCATCTTATCACAATGGTAGCATTGATAAGAGGAGAAATGTATTTTTCTTCTTTGACCTCTCTGAAACTTTTGGAATCTTCTTGGAGGGTGAGATTCCTTATGTTGATGAGTCTCCTTATGGAAGTGAGACCTCTTATTTCCTCCTTTATCATGAGCATCTAGGGCTTGATCTTCATCTCTTGAAAGTATGGCTTCTCGATTAGCTACTCTTGCTTCTTCTTGAACACACTCTTCCCAAAGACTGTCAAATTGTAGTTTTTCTTTTCTGGCACAAATGGTTTGGATGAATCCATCCCAAAGTATTTTGAGACCATTAAGATATTTCATTATGAGTTCATCTTCATCTAGGGTATCTCCAATTGCTTCTATCTGTTCCTTGAATTGAGAGATTCTAGAGAAATATTCATGAATTATTTCTCCTTTCTGCATCTTTGTGTTCTTGAGTTGAGTTCTTAAGTTCATCTTTCAGTTCATGTTTCTTCCTTCATACAATCTAGTTAGGGCATCAAACATTTATTTTGGAGTTTTATTTAAAGCCACTTCTGGGATCAAGTGATCTTTAATTGAGTATGCAATGATTCTTTTGGCCCTAACCATGTCCTTCTGGTGTTTTGCTTTAGTTGTAGCATCGATAGGTTCTGGTACATCTTCCTTAATGAATCTTGCTAGGTCATTCTCTTCAAGAATGAGTGAAATCCTATACTTCCATGCACGAAAGTTATCCACACCTTCTAGCTTGTCAACAAGCTTGGTGTTTGCAAACATCTTGACCTGGAGCTGGGAAAATGACTAAAAAATGAAAGTTCTTAGAAATTAAATCTGAACTTACCAAGAGGTGTGCTTGGCTAAGGCGAGTAGGCTGGTGCAATTAGATTTCAGGAAATCCAAATTTTACCCTTACAAATTTGACCTGCAGAAATATGGATTGGTACTTCTGGTACTTCTGGTTTTCTGGTTTTTTGGTGCCAGTGAGAACTAGAGTTTCACTTTTCGGGAGTCCTATCCACTAGAAAAGTGCGTTCAATCTGCCAATGAGTTCACTAGGCTAGGGCACACTTCCTTGATGATTTTTAGGCTGAAATTCCTCTTCAATAAAAAGCCCTAATTTTCTTATACGGCAACATTGACGTTTTTTCTTATCCAATGAAAGGCACTCTTTTCAGTTTATCTCTGATACCATGTTAAGTTTTGAGCTATTATTAGGTTTATTTTTAATCTAATAGATAACCATAGCATAGTTAGGATCATTGAGAGAAACACCAAGATACATAGCATTTATCCTGGGAAACCCTCATGGGGAGAAAACCCAGCAAAACTTCCTTAATATAGATAGTCAATACAATGCCATGGAAATGAACCAAAACACTAGATAATATCAAACATTGAGCAATGTGCCCCTCTCTTCCTTCTTCTCCCAACTGCAACTTTCCAAACTTGCGCACTTGATGAGTGAATGAGTGAGTGAACTAATGAGGTGCTAGCCTCCTTTATTTATATTAGCTGGCATGCGCTAGAAAGGTGTCTCTTCACTGGGCAGGACCAACTTCTCTTCTTAGTGGTTAGAACCACTTTAATTAGTCCTGGGGGGGCACTTCTTAATTAACATAATATAGTTAGGGTTAGACCAATCCACAAAAGGGGATTTGGTCCATTACAATGCCCGACATGATCAATCCACAAGAGGGGATTGATCTAATTAATAATTACTCAATAATAAATAGAATACTCTTTCCAGTTACAATATTTCAACAATCTTAAAGGGAAAAAACTGAGTAATAAAAATGTTTTCCTGCTCAAATTCCCCCCATAAGTTCATCATAGATTTTTCCATATTAATGACTATCCCAGTAGCTTTGCAGAATAAATGTGTGATTCCCTTGAATTTCTCAATGGCGCTTTTGGTGCCTTCACAAAAAATATGAATATCATCTATGAATGGTAGACGTGTGATAGTGCATGATACTCCAATAGGAGCCCCTTTTATATTACCATTCCCTTCGTCTTCTTTGTGTAGCCTACTTAATCCTTCAATAATTAAAAGAAAGAGAAGGGGGGATAGGGGACATACTTGTTTGAGTCCCCTCCCTGACCTAAAGAAAGCGGTTGTTACCCCATTTAATAATATAGCTAAAGATATTATGGAAATGCAACTCATTATCTAGACAACAAACTAATGGAAAAAACCTAAATGGATTAAAAGTAGTATAATGTAAAGCCAATTTACATTTCCATAAGACTTAGGCACGTTCTCTTTCATCACCATCTATATTTTATTTCTAACCTTGATTGAATTTAATCATTTTTTAGAAACCCTAACTACCTCATGAATTTTCCTTCTCTCTTAGAACCTGAATTGTTCTCTAGAGATTTGATTTAGATAACATTTTTCACTCTCCTATCAATTACCTTTGAGATAATTATGTATATGCAATTGCATAATGAGATGGGTCTAAATTTTTCAAAGGTTCTAGGACTATCATTTTTTTGAATCAATGCTAGGAATGTTGTATTGAAGGATCCCAACATTTTTCCTTCAGTTCTTCTTGTCTCTACCACTCTTCGTAAATATTCCTCTATAAAATCATAGCATCCCAAGAAGAATTCCATAGATAGTCCATTAGGCCTAGGAGTTTTGTCCTTCTGAAATATCTGCATAGTTTGATGTGGATCTTCTTTACCAACATTTTTAATTAGGGCCTAATTATTCTCCTCGTTTACAACACTAGAGAAGGAGTTTGATAGCCGAATCACTTTTGTTATTGTAGCACGTGTGCCTTCCTTGAAAAGGGAGGAAAAACACTTTACTCCTCCAAAATCCATGTCCTTGAAATTTGTATCCTAGGTACAATCTCCCTTATATATTTTTCAAATATATTTTATATTTTTTCTACAGTTGGCATATTTGTGAAAGAATTGTGTATTCTCATCCCCGGCTTGTAACCATAATTCCCTGCTCTTGAGTCTCCATTATTTTTCTTTTCCAAAAGAATGTGCCTCCTTTTATCTTCTAGTACCTTTACTTCCAATTCATGTTCCTCATTCATAAATCCAAAACATTCCCTATTGTAGAGCACCTATAAGGCTTCCTCTACATCTCTAATAACCCTATCATATTTCAAGGTTTTGTCCCTAGTCTAGTTAGCAACTACCTATTTTGCCTCTTTTAAAATTTGTTGGAATTGAAGTGGAGTAGATTCTCTTAAATTACCATTAAAAGGTTTACAAATTGCTTTGACTTTATCCACTAAATCCTCCATCTTCATGCACTCTTGATTTAGTTTAAAGGGATTGACAACTTTCTCTATTACAGGAGCCACTTCTAACATGAAAAGATCATGGTCAAAGTCCCCTCCAATGGTGACCCGTTGTTTGATCCTAATGGATTCATCTAGAAAGGATTCATAAATTAAAAATCGATCGAGTCTCTTAGAAATTCTATCTCTCCCCACTCACTTGTTACTCTAAGTGAGAGATAGATTGGAAGGTTCGATATCCAAAAGACTAGTTTCTTCCAATTTTCTGATAAAATATACAGGGAGAGGGTCTAGTTGAGCAGTCGGGCCCTAGACCTCTGATGCTTCTAAGTTGAAATTCAATCCCCCCCCCCCCCATCATGACCAGTCAGTT
>ML804599.1:277535-311015 GCA_009831015.1 Picea engelmannii | reverse complement strand
CATTTCTCTCTTTCACTCTCTCAGTGTTCACCTATCTCCCTCCATTCTCTCTCTTCTCCCTCACTCTAATATGAAAAATATAGTCTCACCCACAAAAACACAAAAATAAGCAATGAAAGAAAATAAAAAACAATGATATTGAAAATAAAAACCAAAACATAAATATTGTTAAATATAAATTCAAACAAATTTCCTTCCAACATTCATGTGTTGAATCACACTTATTTTACATACAAAGACACAAACCAATACCATCCATCGTAATAAAGTTAAAGTAATTACAAGGTTGTAAAAGTTTTCCATGGGAATGTCCTTGTCACATACAAGGTCATTTTTCATTTTCCATGGCAATGTCATTGTCCTCTATGTGAAACCATCATGGTCTAAGGTTTTCCATCTATTTCATATTTTACATGGAGTTACATTGTCCTTTTTCTAAATTTCCATTTCACAATATATAAATATAACGCTATTTTACATGGAGTTACCGTGTCCTTTCTCTAAAATTCCAATTCACAATATAAAAATGTAAAATATAAAACTCCATTTCAGAGTATAAAAATATAAGAAAACTTTTAAAGAAAAGAGAACCATGCCGAAAACTTTCTATCACAAATGTTAATCATCTATTCAGCGCGATTACCAATCTTAATCCTCTATTCACTTGGCTTACCCATCATAATCATAACTAACGTCTGAGAAATTGATAATGGGAAAATAGCCTAATTACATATTTAACTAATTTGTGTACCGTTATAGGGAGTTGGTCATTCTGTAACATTCATATTAATACAATAAATATGAATAATGTTGTGTGTGTTGCATCAATCTGTTTTTGCTTATATGGTATCATAACTGCTATGGGCCTCAGTCCATCACTGGACGGAAGAATGGAAACCAAGTCGATAGATCTGAGAAGCATGGTACCCGTCCAGCAGTGATGACAAGGCCGCCAGGGAGAAGGGAACGGTTACGATTTAGGAGTAGACCTTGCGTCAAAGAAGATGTTGGGAATGAAGAAGGCAAGACCATAGGAGCAATCCGAGCAGAGGATCGAGGAGATAGAAGGTTTGATATTGAAGATAAGCTCCACCAAAAGTCGTTAACCCTAGTTTCTGCCAAAGAGGAGAAATCTCGGGACACTATTAAGGCATCTAGAGAGACTGTAGAAGAATTTAAAGGATGAAGGCAGGAGAAGCTTGGAGAATGGCAGGAAAAAAATTATGATGCAATCGGGAAGGCAAAGGAAGGTCTTCAACAGCAATTTGGCAATGCAAAAGAAAAAATAGGCAGTGTTGCACGAAGAAATAAGCGGAGATGGTGCTAGGAAAGTAGCAACCCAATGCCAGAACGAAACGAAGTGACTAGTAATGTGGACTGTTATCACCATAACAATTACACTTGAAATCCGAGTTTAAGATTTAGCGGGTGACTAAAACGATGTAGAGACATGGCGCGATTTGGAGGTCGAGGTCATATGTGGCGGCATGTGGAAAAATATAGTGGGAGAGCAAAGGAGAGGATCCGATGGACCGTGGATTTTGAAGCAGCTCAGATTAATGGTCAAGATCCATATCGGGCGACGAAATAGAACGGAATTTAATTATGCAAAGGCAGGCCGCGGAAAACTACTATGGTTTTATTCATGGACGTGTGACACCCTCAGAGGTACATCGAGGTGAAAAGAGGTCTACCTAAAACCATTTTCCCAAAAGCCTCAATGTCACGTGGTCTAATATGTCAAATCAACAATTCGTGTGGGGGGAAGTGATGGCTAGTCAAATCACCTCACGTCACTCGTTCAGGTACTTCAAATCCAAAAAATGTCACGTGAATGTTGTCGGATAACTAACTCAAAGACTCATCATTCGAAAAATATTGGCCAAGCAACGTACCTGCAAGTAATCTTGTCAGTGATTCATGATTAGAACTCAATAACTACCGATCTTCAAATATGGGTGGCATTATTCTGCTCCGGGAAATCATTGTCTCAAACTAGATCAACTTTCTGATTCTTGTAGAGTTAAGGAAAACAAGAATCATGGTCTCTGCAAAATTGGAAGACATGGATGAAGCCAATCAAGTAATATCGAGCGGAACAAGGTTTTCGACTAACATGGCACATTTATCAATTAGTAAGAAAGAAAGGTCAATTGCGCAGATATTAGCAACCAAATTCCATACTGACCCTGCGACAGAACCAGAGTTAAGGGTCAGATTAAATCCTGTTATGAGGAAACTAATCATCAACGGACACGCGGATGAGCTCTACAAACAAGCAGCGAAGAAGAAGCAGAGAAAATGGCAGAAGACAGAAATTAGAGCTGAGGCGGTTGAGAGAGTTGCGAAAATCAACTGGCCTGGTTGAGTACTCTAAAGGAGGAAATCGCCAAGATGGAATAAATTCTCAGGTAGAATTGAGTATGTTCCAGCGAATTTTGGACATATGGAGTTTAAAGGAAAAAACCCCAGATATGTCAGACCTGTTCGTAACGGTCCCTTTAAAGTAGGAGAATTGTCGTTATACATTACTCATTTTTGTAACTGACCTCTATTTTTAGAATTATGGGGAAGTTTAATCATTTTGAATTCCACAAGTAACTCCTCTATATAGATATCATTCCGAGGATATAGAAGGCATGAGACGAGGAGGGGGTTTGCCCTCGTTGTAGGTCAACTTTGTAAAATCATGGAGCTAAACTAAATATATGATGCAAAAGAAATTTTTTGAATTGTTTATGAAAAGATTCTAATTGGTTGTGATATGATTTTTGTCTTCTTTCATAGTGTGTGTTTTCTGTGTCTTTAAAATTCCATTTGCAAGTTTCTCTTTTAAATTGGAGAGTTAAAGGTCTCAAATTCATCTGATAATGCTCTAGACGTAGCAATTTAAATTCATGTGATTTCTCTTCTAAACTATTTCAGAATTCATTTTAATATGCTCTGACACAGTTATGTGTTTTCATTTTTCCTTTTTCCTTTTTGCCATGCAAATTTCAATTTGAAAACTAAGACTCCTTGCCTCACTTAGCCTTTCTCCTCTAGATAATTTCTAATGACCTGGTACTGCATTATTTATTTTTGACTCCATAGCCCAAATGTTACCCCTCACTTCTTCAACAACTTCACAATACCCCCCAAAACAAACCAAATCTAGCCACATATTTACAAAGAAATATCAAGTGACACGAGAGAGCCCTCTCTTAGTTGAGCAGGCTAGTGTCTCAACTCTAAAGTAGGTTGAAACAATTACCTCTGTCATTTGTCTATAAGCTAGACAAAATTTACAAAGTGCTACCATAGACAATGCCTTTGTTCTATATAACTAGTTATAAATTACTAGAAACAATCACTTTTACGTAAAAAGTGGTTGATATACATAGATTGACGTCATTTTCCACCTTTTTAAATTAATGACTCCGATCGACGTATATCAACCACTTTTTACATAAAAGTGGTTGCTGCTAGTTGACGGCCAACATGCCTTAGGGACCACCATTAATATATTAATACATAATTAATGTATTAATTAATTATTACATTAATATCATATTAATGTATATAAATTAATGAGATCTATTAATGTAATGTATTACATTAATGTAATAGATAATAATAAGGTATAAATGTAATCTATAAATTAAAGTATTACGTTACATTAATATATAATGTAGTTGATTGATACATTAATAGTGTAATGTATTAATTAATTAATAAATTTATACATTATTAATTAATACATTTCTAAAATATTAATAGAGTAATAAAATAATACATTAATAATGTAATGATACATTGATGTATTGTATTAATGTAATGTATAAATTAAAATATTAATTTACATTAATATATAAAGTAACTTATTAATTGAATGATACATTAATAATGTAATGTATTAATTAATATATACATGAATGTATAATGTAACATATATTAATTAATTTATACATTAATACATTAAAAAAGTATCAATACATTATTAAAATATTAATACCTTAATAAATACATCGTTAAAGTATTAATACATTAATAATAAATAATTAAAGTATTAATTAGTTAATACATTAATAATGCATTATTAAAGTATTAATACATTAATAATGTGACTTATAATGTAAAGTATTTATTAATTAATACATTAATTAGTTTATACATTAAATACATTATTAATAATGAATTTATTAGACGATTCTACCCTCTTAAGGTCCGATAGACCAATTAGGTCTTAGTGGAAGTTAATCATCATCATCATCATCATTATTAATATTGTTTAGTAACATTAAGTATTAATTAATTTATAAATTAATTAGTTTATACATTAAATACATTATTAATAATGTATTTATTAATATTATTAATACACTAAAATATTAATATTAATATTTATAATAAAACTTAAATATTGATATTAAAAAAATAATTTTAAAGAATTGATACATTAAAAATGTATAAATACTTTAGTAATACATTATTAAAGTAAAAATATATTATCAAAGTAATAATACATTAGTAATACATTATTAAAGTATTAATACAATAATACAATAATTTACAATGGCCATGCTTCAGTATGGTTGGCCATGATCATGGCTAACTTTGGTAGAACTTTGTTGACTTTGGGAAGGAAAGGTTCACTATGGTTGACATGGTTAATTATGGTTGACCATGACCATGGTTAATTTCCATAGACCTTCATCATCGTTAACTTATGTATACCTTCACTATGGTTGACGTTTACTATGGATGAACTTCATTATGGTTGAACTTGGTTGACCATGACCATAGTTGACTCTGGTTGACCATGGTTGACAATGGTTAACCATGTTTGACAATGGTTTTCCGTAAACGATCATAGTTATTCATGACCATAGTTGACCAAGACTACGGATGACATTCAGATAGTGAAATTTGGAAGTGTTTGTCACATTATGACGACATGATATTCACGTAACATTGTGACAATGAAGCTATGTTGATGGCATTGTCATGACGAGACTCTATTCGTCAAATTGCAATGAAAATATATTTGCATCACATTATGATGACATGATATTTGCATCACATTCCAATGACGGGGTTGTGTTCATCACATTACGACGATAGTATATTTTTTGTCACATATTGATGATGATGGGGATATTGGGACGAGGGTTTTAGGTTCATCACATTGCAATGATAGGTCATTTAAATAATGATTGGTAGTGTGATGAACGTAAATGTCGTATGTTCATCATAGAAATTTGTTGGCTTTCGGAAGGAAAGGTTCACTATGGTTGACATGGTTAATTATGGTTGACCATGGCCATGGTTAACTTCCATAAACCTTCATCGTGGTTAAATTTAGTAGACCTTCATTATGCTTGACATTCACTATGGATGACCTTCACTATTGTTGACCTTGGTTGACCATGACCATGGTTGACTGTGCTTGACTATGGTTGACAATGGTTAACCAAGTTTGACAGTTGGTATCCATAGGTGACCATGGTTGGTCATGACCATAACTAACCAAGACTACGGATGCCATTCAAAGAGTGAAATTTGGAAGTGTTTGTCACATTATGACGACATGATATTCACGTAACATTGTGACGATGAAGCTATTTTGATGAAATTGGGATGGCGAGGCTATGTTCGTCATATCGTGACAATATGGTTATTTTTGTGACATTGCAAGGGAGGGGATAAGTTCGCCAGATTACGGCGACAAGATATTTGCATCATAATATGATGAGAGGACATTTGCATCACTTTGCAATGATGGGGCTACGTTCATCACATTGCGACGACAATATATTGTTTGTCACATATTGACGATTACGGGGATATTGCGACAAGAGGTTTATGTTCATCACATTACAATGACATGTGATTTAAGTAAAAAATGGCAATGTCATGAACATAAATGTCGTATGTTCATCATATGTCGAATGGTTATGTGATGAAAATAAATGCCATATGTTCATCACATAGTAATGACAGGATATTTATTTTAACAATGGGGCGATGTTCATCACAGAGTGATGACAGGACATTTTTTTTCACATTATGACGATATGATATTTGTGTCACAGATGGTGAGGATATGTTCATCACATTAGGATGACGAGGTTATGTTCATCACATTGCAACAATATGGTTATTCTCGTCACATTGTGATGACAAGGTTATGTTCGTCACATTGCGACAATATGGCTATGGGCAGTCATGTCCGTAACATTGCGACAATATGGTTATATTCATCAAATTGTGACAATATGGTTATGACAAGACATGCTTGTCACATTGTGAAAAATATTGTTATGGCGACTCATGTTCTTCACATCATGAGAATGGCATTGTGTTCATCACACTGTAACAATATGGTTATGGCCAACCATGTTCAACCATTGTCAACCATGGTCAACCATAGTCAACCATGGTCATGGTCAATCAAGGTCAACCATATTTATGTTTGTCACATTGTGAAAATATGGTTATGTTCGTCACATCGTATGTTCAACGTATAAGTTTAGGTT
Source organism: Picea engelmannii (assembly GCA_009831015.1). Classification (NCBI taxonomy): domain Eukaryota; kingdom Viridiplantae; phylum Streptophyta; class Pinopsida; order Pinales; family Pinaceae; genus Picea; species Picea engelmannii. The sequence goes on along the minus strand of ML804599.1, from coordinate 304,497 downwards.
CATATGTTGTTTTTTCACATTATGACCATAGGATATTTCTTTCACAAACTTTGAGGATATGTTCATCACATTAGGACGACGAGGTTTTGTTCATCACATTGTGATGACAAAGTTATGTTCGTCACATTGTGACAATATGGTTATGGCCAACCATGTTCAACCATGGTCAACCATAGTCAACCATGGTCACGGTCAATCATCACATTATCAATATGGTTATGGCCAACCATTGTCAACCATAGTTAACCATTGTCAACCATGGGCAATGGTCATGGTCAATATCGTTGTGTTCATCACATTGTGATAATATGGTTATAGCCAACCATGTTCAACCATTGTCAACCATGGTCAACCATAGTCAACCATGGTCATGGTCAATCAAGGTCAACCATATTTATGTTCATCACATTGCGACAATAAGGTTATGTTCATCACCCTGTATCTTCAGCGTATAAGGCTAGTTTCGTAACATTGCAACAATATGGTTATGTTTGTCACATCGAATGTTAAATGTATAAGGCTAAGTTCGTCACATTGCAAGGGAGGGGATAAGTTTGTTAGATTACGACAACAAGACATTTGCATCAAAATATGATGACAGGATATTTGCATCACATTGCACTGATGGGGTTATGTTCATCACATTACGAAGACAATATATTGTTTGTCACATATTGACGATGACGGGGATATTGCAACGAGGGGTTTATGTTCATCACATTACAATGACATGTCATTTAAGTAAAAATTGACAATGTGATGAACATAAATGTCATATGTTCATCATATGTCGAATGGATATGTGATGAATATAAATGTCGTATGTTCATCACATAGTGATGACAAGATATTTATTTCAACAATGGGGCGATGTTCATCACATTGCAACAATATGGTTATGGCCAGTCATGTTCATCAGATTGTGACAATATGGTTATGTTCATCACATTGTGATAATGTGGTTATGGCCATTCATGTTCATCACATTGCGATAATATGGTTATGTTCGTCACATTGCAATAATGTGGTTATGGAAAGTCATGTTCATGGAATTGCAACAATATGTTTATGTTCATCACATTGCAACAATATAGTTATGGAAAGTCATGTTCATGACATTGCAAAAATATGGTTACGTCTGTTAAATTGCAAAACTCGACGCAATGTTCATCATATTGAAAGACTTAACACTATGATTGTCACATTGTAACAACAAATTGTTTAATGAGTTATAGTTATTATAAGAGTATTGATAACAAATCATATGGATCTTTGTAGATGATGAGTTATATTGTTCTAAGGACATTGATAACAAATCTACTTGATTAATACATTATAGATGATAATTTATATTTGTCCTAAGAACATTTAAAGGAAATCAACTTGTTTTACGAGTTGTAGATGACAATTTATACTAATTCTAAAGACATAGATAGAAAATCAACTTGAAATTTGATGATGATTTATTATTGTTATAAGGATTTTTTTATCATTATGATGATTTATTATTGCTACAAGTCTCCTACCCATAGAAAACTTTGATTCAAATCCATATTATGAAACCATTAAAATAAAGAGGAGTGTTATGGTAATTTATAACTATATAAACTATATTTTTAAACTAATGATCGATGTATATTGACCACTTTTATAAAGTGGTTGTTTCTAGTTTATAACTTATAACTAACATAATTGATTATAACAAAATACCAGAATAAGAATAATTTAAACAGATAAAATAAGAATAGATGCTTTTCAACTATTTCCCTTATTTCTTTCTTTCAAATATACTACAAGAATGAAAGACAATTTTAAGTGTACTCACACTCTATGTATGAGAGTTATGCCGAGGAGAGAGAAATATAAAACTTTGTCATGTGACGTAAATAGATTGGGTGAACGTTGTATTCGGTAAACACAATTAAGTAAGCAAATGACCTAATTTCTTCTGCTATGACCTAATGATCATAGAAAAATTTGATTCAAATCCAGTGTTATATATATATATATATATATATATATATATATATATATATATATATATTAAAAAAATCTATTTTTTTTAAATATATAAATAATTTAAATAATGTTTATTACTATTATTATATTGAATAGAAAAATATAAAAACAAAAGATATAATTTATGTATTCATATTATTTTATTAATAATATTTGAAAAAATCTAAATATAAAAAATTTGTATTTTTTTTTTTAAATTAAAAATATTTACAATTTTTTAAAGATGAAATAACAATTCGGGTTAAAATACATTAATGCACTATTAAAATAATAGATTAATAAAGTAATAATACATTATAAAAGTATTAATATATTAATATTACATTAATATAAATTAAAGTATTAATTTATATTAATGTAAAATGTAAAATATTAATTGATTTTTAAAATTAAAATTAAAATACTATTTTAATCATTTTGAAACTGATCAAAATTTGTAATGATAAAATTTCATTTAATAAAATAAAATTAAAATTTTTATTTAATTTAGAAAATAATTATATTGTAAAATGATTAATTTTATTTACAAATAATAATTACCAAATATGAAATTATAAAATGTAAAATTATATTTTATTAATTCATTAAATATTTAATTAAAATTATATTTAATTAACTTAAAATTAAATATATTTTAATTTTTTAAAGATTAAATTTTTTTAAACTTATAAGATTTAATTATATTAAAAATAAGATTTAAAATTATATTAAAATTATATTAGATTTATAATTATATTAAAAATAAGATTTAAAATTATATTAAGATTTAAAGTTATATTAAAATTATATTTAAAATAAGATTTCATTATATTAAAATTATATTTAATTAATGTAAAATTAAATATATTTACACTTTTTTTAAGATTAAACTGTTTATAATTTTATAACTGTAACCTATTGAAACGCTCACACAAAGCCTTGTTTATTTGAACAGAAAGAACAATTAAAAATTGTTTAGAACTTTTTAATTCACGTTCAATTCCACCGTTAATTGAAACGCCTACACAAATGAAACGGCAAGGTTGAAGTTAACATTCACGCGGCCATTCTCATCCGCCCACTAACAATAATTTCTGTTATTAGTTTTTAACAGTGAATTTGGTAATCTTGTGGTGAGCAACTAATTTTTATAAATGAAAAAGTAATCACATAAAAGTCTTTATAAATGAACGTTATCCATTGATTAGAAAGGATGACGAAGAATATGCCAACATCTTCAATTTCCAACCCTAAGATTGAAATTTATGATTAAAAAATTGATTAATCCTCGATTCCAATAGAAAGAGGCCTATCCACTTAATTAAATTGTGATATATTGTAGTTTTTCTCATTATTAGTGGCAACACAGGAAAAGACAAGCCTCTACTTGTGGAGTTGTGAAATGATTTCCCCCAGTTTAAAAGTTGAAGAAGTTGTAGGTCGATCCTGCCTTGTGAGGAAATTTCCTACCTCCACTGCCTTCTATAGAAAGAGATGGGAAGCCATGTGTTTTTGAAATCCATGAAATCCCTGGGAAAGGTCGACAAGTTTTTGGCTGCAAGAAGTGAAATGTCTTGCGCAAAAATTATTGCACGTAAGGTTTGCGAGCAATAATGTATATTGCAAAGTTCGCTGGAGTCTCGGAAGACTCGACCAGAAAAGTATCCAGTCATACATGTGAGGAATGGAGCGTGTGACGTCGCTGCCAAGATTGAGAGAACGGAAAAAGGAATCGCAAGCAATGTGATTGTGTTTATGGCAAATATTGGAACAACTAATATGCAAAAAAAATTTCCATTAGTGCAAGGTAAGGCACAAATTATAAACTTGGTGATGGTTTCGATGATGTGCTATTGCAAGTGTAGTCACCCATGAAGTGATAAAATTCAAAGTCTTATTTTCATTTAATAGCTTTGACAATTGTATTAAAATGGCTCCTAATTTCATAAGCGTTCCATGAAAGAGATTAATAATTGTTTTTCTTTATGGTATCCCATTCACATGGTATGCGAACATGTCCATGGGATTGAGCTGGATGCATTCAATTATTATGAGTAATTAGATTTGAATGTTATTTTTCAATGGCTTCTTTGAAATATTTCATTGAATGTTGTATTTGTAATTTATAATTTTGCAATCAAATATTTATATTAAAATTCAGGATCTTATGAAGGTGATGCTATTTTATTAGAATTGGTCACTTTATTAAATGATAGGTAAATATGGAAAGCCAAGACAAAGTAAATTCAAGATGAAAAAGGAAAAACAAATGTGAAGTATGGTGATGAGATTTATTTTGGCATTTATAAAGAAATAAAAGAAATGTTTTATGTGATAGACTTACATGAAATGTGATTTATGTGATTTTTAAAAGATCATGTAAAGCTAAGAAATGATGAGTGAAGAATCCAAGCGAGAGGTAGGGTGTAGCCTCGAAGATTGTATGTTCTTGAAAAGGTTGAATCGATTTGGATCAAAATCAAAGAAGTAAAGAAAGTTATTGTGATAGTGGAGCAGATCGAAGAGAAGCAAGAAGAAAACCAATAAGACAGTTAAGCAAATAGAGAAGAGCAGAACCCCGTACTGGTGGAGATTCCATAAGAGGAGTAGATTCCTTCCTGGATAACATATCCCATAGATATATCACTAGAAGAGTCACCATGGAGAGAATAGTCTGCAAGAAGGAAGATCAAGGATTCCAAGGAAAAGAAGCCGCAAGACATAGGTAAAAGTTTATTCAAAGTTGAAGAGCCTTTTCTATTGTTGAAGAGTAAGTATTTCATCTTCTATTGTTGAAGAGAAAGTATTGTTGACATTGAGCCATTCTGTGGAGAATGTTCCAACATTATTATGTAGACAGAAGCGAGTCGAAATACGAAGAAAGGAGAAAGTAAAGTGTATTGTCAAGGGTATGAAAGCAATAGCAATGTGAAGAAGTCGTGAGGAAATGCAAAGAAGTGAGAAGATGCAAAGGTGTAAGAAGCATAGAAGAAAGTTGAGAAGCCACCAATAAATGAGAAACATCGAAGACTGGAGAAGATGGGAGAAGTTGAGAAGCCACAGCGAAGGAAGATACACAAACAAACACATAGACATAAAGATAAAATATTGAAGTGGAGCGAAGAAGATGTAGACACAAGTGCAGAGACTTTGATGTGTCTTCCGCTCTATGCGGATACATGCTAGTTGATCACATACTAATCTATGTATGCGTGACTCCAAGAGGCTTACTACACATTTAGGGAATACAACTTTCCTATGGCAAGGTTTACAAATTGGACTGAAAACTCTCTGGGGTGTTGGGTACAACTGATCATGCACCTCCTCATTACAATATTTCATACAACTTTTCATGTCTCGGTAGCAATATCTTACCAATACCTTCTCTCCACTGCTTCATAGTGGATTTTATATTTTCTCGTGACTAAAAAACTAAATTTTGTGCCTCTTCTTTCTTACCACCACTTTTCCTTTATGTTTCTATGTTTGTCTACGTATCTTCCATCTTCACGTCTTTTTTGCTTCCCTCTATGATTATTTTTTCTTTGTGGCTTCTTCAAATTGTTATTTCTTCCGTACCCTCGACAATAAACTTCACTTTTGTCTTTCGTCATATTTCAACTTTCTCCCTTCTTCTCAATAATGCTAGAACGTTTGCGTCAATGCATATTTCTCTTCAACAATAGAAGAGGAAATAATTTCTCTTCAACAATTGAAGATTCTCTTCAACTATGAAAAGGATTTTACCTATGTCTTGCAACATCTTTTCCTTGGAAGCAACACTCTTCTTTCTTGCAGACTATTCGCTCCACGGGGACTCTTCTGGTGATACCCTTCTTCATCTATTAGCTCTGCTAGCCTGGAAGGAATCTACTCCTTACATAATCTACACTAGCATGAGCGATCTTCTCTTCTCTATGTTCTTCACTACCTTATCAGTTTTCTTCTTACTTCTCTTTGATCCTTCCTTTATGGCTCTACTTTCACAATAGATTTCTTCATTTCTTCGATTTCAATCCAAATCGTTTCAACATTTTCAAGGACACATAATCTTTGAGGCTACACTCCACCTCTGACATGACTTCTTCACCCATAGTTTCTTGGCTTTACATGATCTTTTAAAATCTCATGACTCGCATCTCTTGCAAGTCAATCACATAAAACATTTCTTTTATTTATTTATAAATGCCAAAATAAATCACATCACCATGTTTCACATTTGTTTTTCCTTTTTCCTCTTAAATTTACTTTAGTTTTGGATTTCCATATTTACATGACATTTGTTAGAGTCTTGAATTCTAACAAAATAAGATCACCTTCATATTGAGGTAAGGAATCTCAATATAAATATTATAAATAATAATTCCAAAGACTTTAGTTACACTTCCAAACCATTAACAATACTTCTTTTTATATTGCCTCCTTTAAAAATAAAACACTTATTTTAAAGAATGTTCCACATATATTAAAAAATAATTATTAAAAAACAATTTACCTTTTTCTTTCCTTTCTCTCTCCACCCAACTTTTCTCCTATACCGTCTCCATTGTTTTTGTTACCACTCATTCCACCAATAGTTATCACTAAACATTTGATCAAATTATTTCACGTTAGTATAGGACTAGATCCAATAGTCAAGACGTGGTTGAATTTGTTCTTCTCATTCTCAATGGTTCTCGTGAAAGAATAAATGTGTGGCTTATTTTGGAACTTCATTCGATGGAAAAATTTGAAATGCCCATCAAAAAGATTTAGTCACAACTTATACTTGGAAGCATGTCGTATGTTTTTACTGCATATTACATGGTCTAAACTCTCTAGATTGCATCGTTAAGATAGTATCAAACTTATTTTTTTATATATAACTCATTCCTCAATGGATAGCACGATGGTGAAGGGAGATATTTTAGATTATCATGCCAACATCTTCCCTTTAAGATAATATCTCACTGTTTGAGATTATCCGAAATCCTTTTACCGACTTTGAGGTTATAATCAATATCGTCTACCACGATATGCATTCTTGTTTCTTCATGTGATTCATTTGTGTCCACGATCCCTTCGAGTGAGCGCTTGTCTTCTTGCAAGATACAAAATCTTGATTCCACCTTTAGCAACATGACTTCATAACTTCATACACATAAACTATATCTTTGTGCTTCGCGAATCGATCTCTCCCTCTCCTCGAGCTCCCTCAATCTCAAATGGTGTTGGTTCTCCTAGAGCTCTACTCAAACTTTCATATCTCTAGGCCCTTCTATGAGGAAGTGAAGCCTCGACCCACTCTCATACCATGTAAAAGAATAAGCAGAGACAGATTGATGATACCATGTAAAAAAATATGCAGAGCTATTGATATGAGTTGTATATGAATATGAATGTATAGTTACAAATACATAACACAATGACCAACTCCCTATAACAGTACACATATTAGTTAAGTATGTAATTAGGTTATTTTCCTTAACACTCCCCCTTAATTACATCTGATAATAACATTAACTAAAACTATATCTATCACCAACTTCCCTTGGACTAAGATTTTTTCTCAACTTTGATGGTTTAAAATGCATTAGCCTCCCCCTTAAACATAAAATATTGAAGGGGGGCGAAGGATATCTCCCTCTCCTCGGGCTCCTTCAAAATTGAATTGTGTGGGTTCTCCTCGAGCTCTACTGAAGCTTTCATATAGGCTCATGGGCCCTCCTTTGAGGTAGTGAGGCTGTAAAACAAAATGCATAGACAAGTTGATGCAACACACAACACTATTGATGTGTATTGTATATTAATATGAATGTATAGTTACAAATACATTATAGAACGACCAACTCCCTATAGCAATACATGTATTAGTTAATGATATAATTAGGTTAGTTTCCTTAACACTCCCCTTTAATTACGTCTCGTAATAACATTAACTAAAACTATCTCTTTCACAAACTTCCCTTTGACTAAGATTTATTTTCATCTTTAATGGTTTACAATGCATTAGACTCCCCCTTAAACATAAAATATTTAAGGGGAGCGAAGAAGACATAGAAACATGCACACAGACTGAATGCAACAAAATTTTGGTTTTCAGTCACCAACAAATATAAGAATCTGAAAAAAGAGCAAGAAGACTACCTTGATATATGAAATGTTGTAATTAGGGGGTGCATGATCAGTTGTACCCGACACCCATAGAGTTTTTGGTCCAAAGTTTTAATCCTTACCATAGGAAAGATGTATTCCCTAAATGTTTAATAAGCCATGTTGAGTTAGGATGACATAGATTTGTGTTTGATCATGTAGCGTGTATCCCTGGTTTCGAGCAGCTTGAAGTGTTGGACATCATATGGATGATAGATCAAGTTGTGGATTGAACCACTAGTATAGGTATGATGATGGAAGGTGTACTTGTATCTAAGATTGATGGTGAATCATAGAATTTCAATCTCCAATTAACAAGGGGAATGTGAGATATACTAATCTCAAAAATGGTTAAGACCAAGTTATGTTTAAGGGGGAGTGTTAAGTTATGATTAATAGGGATTCTAATGCATAAATTTATCTCTGTGTATACTTTTACAGAAATCACCCTGTGAAACCGTGACCATGTGCAAACCTAGAAGACAAAGAATTCCCACAATCTGAATTGGAAGATGAAGATTCCTGATTTAAATTCAAGTTCAACTCTCACTGTGACAAGGCGACATGAAATAAACTGAATCATTGTCATGGTTGCCAGAAAAATGATCTTTAAAAACAAACACAGGAAATGGCCCTATATAAAACGTTGGCTACTCCTAAGATTGAAAGAAAACCATCAGGGTTTTAGTGCAACAACCCACTTCCCACAATTCAGAGTAAGAACTTCAACTGTCCCCCCACCTTTCAAGTTGTCTGCCATCTCACCGAGTCAACTTTAGCTAGCATCAGTTAGTTATTGTGTTCAACTCAGTATACTGAAGTATTAGGTAGAGATATTTTGGGATCCTCTTTGTATATTAATCTCATGTAATACTTAGACGGGAATCCAAGCCCCATTGTTTTCATGCATATTTGTTCTACTCTCTGCCTCTATCTGAACATTGACATGGTATCAGAGCAAGTTGTCTGGGTGTGACTCCCTCACAGGAGTGCCCAGTATCCTGAAAAAACCATGACAATTATTCTGGTGTAGGTGTAGATTAGCTTAGGTAAGAGTAGATTGTGTTCTTTTAAGAGATTGTTGACATTGCAAAGCCCAGTAGTCTCTGCGGTGTGAGGGAAGTGTGCTTTCCTGAGAAAGAGATTGTGGGAACGAACCAGGGAACTGAAATCTTGTGTAGAACCCTTCGCCTTGATACACATAATCAACTCGCGAGTGAAGTAGTAGACGCGCCAACCGGCGCTGGTTATCCTCACCATTTGTGAAGAGATTGAGATTTCTCGGAGAGTTTCTAGCGATTGGAGAAGGTAGAGAGATTTGTCTCGCATCTTCGAATTACCTCTGAGAATTTCAAAAAGGGCCTGCGCACTTAGTAAGGTTTGGAGACTAGAACGCATTACCCTTCGAGAGAGGGCGATCAATAATTGGGCGTTGGATTTTCAGTCTTGGTCAAAGGCCTTTTGAATTCGCCTTTCTTTGTGGGATTAACGCCCGACCCACGACGATCGAACTTCCGTTTGTCTTTCCAGAGATCACCCAGCTTCACAGTGCCTATATACGTCAAACCTAATCACTGGTTGTCATAACTTGTAAAGGGCGAGCCCATTTTTTTGACGAGATCCGTTTGCGTTTGCCCGCGGCCAGAGTCCCCATGATATTAGAGTGGGCAGAAACACGAGTTGGCAGAGTGATAAGGTCGAATTTGTAAAGAATTTCCAGCCAAGCCAAGGCGTGGCTTCAAAAGAACGTCTGCGGGTTATGGGAACGTTTGTGGCTTTGGACAAACGCTTTGTTCCAGTGGGGCTGCCGAATAGATTCCTAGTTGCTGCCAAGAAGAAAGCATTGCATGAAGTATGCACGAATTCGACTGAAGAATTCTGCGAGTTTCTATTGGGAGAATCGGCGTTTTGGCACTGAAAAAACAGTTTGGGAAGAACCTTATGAATTACATTGTTGAATGCATGAGAAAGAAACCCGCGCGCTGCTGTTAAGCGCCTGGTGAAGGAAACCCCGTGGAGCAAAGGGGGAATGGCAGTTGGAAAGAGAAAAGTGCTACAAGATTGAGTACTAACCAGACCTCAGTTGAAGGTGTTATGAGATTGCGTTGACATGAAACCAGAAGCATAAGACTCTTCACAGAGTGGAGAGCAGCCCAGTTTGATGTGTGAAGTACAGCCCGAGCTGAGGGAAGCAAGAAGGCTATAAGCTAGAAATAGGTTTGACAGAGATTGTTTGTGTTGTGCCTAGAGGCAGAGATGAGGAAGAAGCTATTAGGTTTTCATGTTTGTTGTTGTTTCAATTTGTTGGTTTTTATCAATTTCTTTAGCATTTGAATGTTTTCAAATAAATGAAGTAGATTTATTTCTACATAGATGCTGCCATAGTGTCATTGTAAAATTGGTCACATAAGTGATAATAATGTATTGAAAAATGTAATGAGCTTATTGGGAATTTAGTAAAGCATATAGAATGTTTGTACTTGAATGAAATGTTGAAATATCATTGTAACGGGTGCATGTTTGGGTGCATGTTTGGTTGTACTCGACGAGAGGTTTGTGGTCCAAGTTGTAAGCCTTGTCATATGTAAGTTGTTCTCCCCATATGTTTAGCAAGTCGAGTTTGACTCAGGCCTAAATAGATTAGTGTGTAATCATGTAGCGTGTGTTTCGCATGTCACATCAAGTTGTGGAATGAGCAGGTGTACACGTCTTCTAAGCTTGATGGTGAGTCGGAGAAGTTGTCTTCGATTAAGATGGGGAAATGAGAGATAGTAAGAGTGAGGAACCAAAGTATGTTTAGTGTTTAATGAACCATGTAGATGAAATGCATTTCTATGGTGAGTACAATGAATGGTACCCATGTATCTCGGTAGATGGATTTTTTTTTATATGGACATCAATGGTCAATATGCAGGTACAAAAGGAAGGAAAAAGAAGTTCAAGGATGAAACTCATAATGAAGAAATCCCAAGCAAGTGTGTGAACTATAAATCAGTTTTCCCATCATTAAGGTTTGTGGTGTCATCCAAAACCACTTGAGCATTGTAAGTGTTCTTGTATGTACAACTGAGATTATGGAGGAGTGTTAGAGATAATCTCTAGTTGTCCACCCACCTTTCAAGTTGTCTGCCAACTCACTGAGTTAGCATCAGTTAATCATTGTATTCAATTCAATTTACTGAAGTATCAGGTTGGGATCCTCTTTCTATATTAATCTCATGTAGTACTTAGAAGGGCATCAAAGCCCCATTGTTTTCTTTCATATTTGTTATGCTCTCTACCTCTCTCTTAACATTTAAAGGGAGAGCCATCTTTTCCCAAGACTGAAGTTCAAGAAAGACATGTATATACACTAGTGATTAGACTTACCATTACTGTGACAAGGGATTCAATCCACATGCTTCATACCTGGAGTGTAAGTGAGGAAAATCAACTAGTCCAGTTATAGAATTAGAGATGTTTTAGATTCATTTAGGACTCATGAAACTCAAAAATCCCCATTAAGATGGATTTTAAACTAGCTTATTTTTTTCAAGGTCAACATTTTTTTGAATTTGTTTGTTTTTTCAACAAATCTCTTACTATTGTTCTAGAATTTGATATGATTATCCACTACCATAAATCGGATTCCACATTGTCACACTATGCAATGCTACTCTATACTAGTGATCTAAACTATACTAATATGTAGGATCTTAACACCCAAAAAGACTTTGTAAATCAATGTCGTTTTAAAGAAACAACACCAAAAAAAGACAAAGCAAATCACAGTTCACATACCATCACTGTATTCGTATATTCAATAAAAATTTCCCCAAGTTATAACTTAGAGATAAAGAAGATTAGTTGGGGTGATTAATTTCCAACCATTTCAATCTGTATGTCATCATAAATATATATGTTGTAATTCTCATTGATTAATTGGAACGAATCTTGGCTTTGCTTCCCCGATCTCCAGGTTCTGGGAGTCAGTTCTCATTTCTCGTTTATTAAGTTGGTATCAGAGCGAGAAGGAGAGGGCAGATCGTTGTGGTCTACAGGATCATTTTGAGGAGGATCGTTTCACTCAGATCGCTGCCTTCATGGAGGATTGACGTCTGATCTGAGCATGATCTCAAGATCTCATATCTCGAGGCGTGCTGGGAGGCTTTCCCGATCTGCTGAGGAGATCATTGAACTACTGAGCGTCCATGAGCATCCCTGTTCTCTGCACGATCTGCTGCAGAGATTGTTGCTTGCTTCCAGCATATGCGTGGAGACTTGCTGCATGGAGAGTGGCTGCGTGGAGAGTCTGCTGCGTGGAGAGTTGCTGCGTGGATATTTCAGGGAGATAGATCTGGTGCTTCTCGAAGGCATAAGAAGAGAGGCGCGATGAGATATCAAGAGATATTAGAAGGGTGATCTATACCTGCCAAAGTTATCGCTGTCATATTTTCCAACGCTATATTTTCAAAAATTTTGCGGAGGAGATCGCTAGTTTACTTTCCCTTACACTAAGAGGATCTTCAACATTTAATTCCGAAGGCGTGAAAGAATTCCATTCTTGGCAACTGTAGTGTACGATGCAGTCGTGGATGCACTTGCAGTGGCCGTGTTAAATCGCCATTGTGTTTTAATTATTGCGCATCTCTCGCATGCTCCCTCACCCAATGAGGTGCCATGACTTGGTTAATTTAGGTTGGTGATAATGGCGGTGGTTAATGCCAAGGATATTCACATGTATGAATTTTGTGCTTCTGGTGAGTTGAGATAAAGTGCAAGAACAACAACAAATCCATTGGAAAAATGTTTAACTGAGCGAGAAGAGCATGGTAAAGTGAGTATGAAGAAATTAGTGAATGAGTGATTAATATAATTTCCTCTTTAAGTTGGTGATGTAGTGGAGGTGTTATAGCTAAGTGAGGTGTATGTACCCATTTCGTTGGGTTCACATAACCTCCAATCTAAGAAAGAGAAGGAAGAAGATAAAAGGAGAATGCACCATGGGTAAGCAAAGAAAAATTAGACAACTCTGGAGAGAGCTAAATGAGATGAGGAGAAAAAATCAGCACGAAGAGTCATTGTATTTTGCGGATCAACGTGATGTGTTTCTAGTTGTACCATGCTTGAGGATCATAATGCAGTGTTGGACCGGATCAACGAAGACCATGAAGAAATCAATGAAGAATTTGATGAAGTATATAAAATATTGATGCCAAATTTGTCATTCTTCTCAGGTATAAATTATGAACCTTGGGCAACTGAAATGAAAAAAATACTATGGTTAGTAGATTTATTACATTATGATCATGAAGTTCGTATCAAATTCTATGATAAGAATTTTGTAAAATATCTAGTGCAAAAATATTTTGGGATATTCTTGAAATAAAAAGGTGGAGTGAGAATGTTGAAATTCATGATGACATTTGTGTTGAAAATGATGATAGTGTTGAAAGCTTTATAACTGAAATAGCGACTGAAAATGGTAACATTGAAATAGCAATGATTAACAAAGAAAGTGTGTCTAACGGTAAAGTTGCACGTCATAGTAAGAAAATTCCCTATGAAACAGTATTTAGTGATGTAGTGAATTCAAATGAGATTGAGGATGGAGATGAATGTGTAACATTAATGAACCCTTGTGTGAATCTTTGGTAAATGTAGTCAAATTTGATGAAAACTATTCATCTCATGAAGAGTGGTCAATTTCGATGCAAGAAAAACATCTTATTGATGAGCTATTGTTTGGTGAGAAGAAAAACTCATTTGCATACACAAACCAAGTGAAAGACAATCTGATAGAGAGGTTGAAGACATGAAACAACCAGTTGTGATAGCAGTTGAAGCTAAAAATGAAAATTATTATGCGACATCAGAGGCAAGGAAGAAAGACAAAGAAAGGAAAGTTCTCTTAGAAGAACAAAATGAAAAGAACCAGTATGGTTCTTCCTATGATTTTTCATATGATTATAACATTGTTTTTGAGTGTGCAGGTTTACAAGACAACAATTCATTTTCAATAGTGAATGATTATAAAGAAAACATGGAAGGAAATGAAGATATTGATGAAGAAAATATTGAGTCAATTTTTATGGTGTGGAGCCCATAAGAAATCAAGTATTATTATGAATTGATGTTGCAATAATCCATTGAGAAAGACATTGATGATTGTATCCAAAAAGGGAAGCAACCTACTTATGAGAAGTTGGAAGAATTTGCAAGCATTAAAGACAAATGCTTCCAAGAATTTGCCGAAGTGTTGAGGACAAAGAACAATAGTCATCCGCCAAGTTTCAAAATGAAGAAGAACAAAGCCAAGATGGCACTGAAGCATAACAGAGTCAAGATGAAACATATTTGGCGCATCAAGCCCAGGAAGAAGCTCCATCTCCATCACTATCTGACAACAAGAAAGGTCAAAATGAAATTGTTAAAGTTAAGTTGTTAGACATTTGTATTGTAAACAATCCAACATGCATGTTAGACTCAGACCAACATGCATGTTAGACATTTGTATTGTAAACAGTTGTTAGACTCAGACCAACATGCATGTTACTTATGTTAGACATTTGTATTGTAAACAATCAATTTCTCCATTAAAGAGGAGACTTAGAGATAATGGAGATTAGTTGCAATGATTAGTTTTCAACCATTTCTACATTGTATGTCATCATATATATATATGATGTAATTCACATATATATATATATATGATGTAATTCACATTGATTAATTGGAACGAAGCTTGGCTTTGCTTCCCCAATCTCCAAGTGATGGGAGTTGGTTCTCGGTTCTCGTTTATTAAGTTTATACATACCGTAGATGTGGCCAGTGAGGTCTCAGTATCGAATATACCGTTTGCCTCTAGTCTCGTGGAGCCTCGTGGAGCCTTGCAAGAAGGTTCTTTGCTTCGAGAGACATTAAAGACATTGTTATCAGTCCTTGTTATGAGACTTAACTTTATGTAAGATGTATAATTTGTCAGTGAGAAATAGAGAGATGGAAAATATATACCAAAATTGAAACATGGATATCGGAAAATATATAGAAAAACTAAAACCAGATAGAAAAATAAAATAATATAGGGAGATGGAAAATATATATCAAAATTGAAATATGGAGATGGGAAAATATATAGAAAAATTAAAAATAGATATAAAAAAATAAAATAATGTAGACCAAAACTGAAAACAGAAGTAGTTTTCTGATTAAGATACATAAAAAAAATTCTGATTAAGATACATAAAAAATCAAATCTAGAGAACTATACTTATGTAAAACTTCGACTAATAAGTCTTTTAATTGAAAATATGTAATGTGTCTGTGATTCCAGACTAATAAGTCTTTTAATTGAAAATATGTAATGTGTCTATGAAATTTAATGATATAAGAGTATTCTTTATGGTGTCCACAAATTAAAGGTGGAAACTTAATTTTATAACCCTTGCCATGTGTAATCATTAGAACGTCAGATTAACACAAATTATTGATTAACCTGACTTATACATAAACCTTGCCATGTGTAATCATTAGAACGTCACATTAACACAAATTATTGATTAACCTGACGTATACGTATACCTGGAGTATGGCGAACGGCGTTTTGTTTTAGCGTTCCACGCGATGACGGGCCGCGAGTTTTGGCATCGCCTCTAGGTGTTTATCAGCCACGGGTTTAAAATAATATAGACCAAAACTGACAACAGAAATAGAAAAATGATTAGGACCAGATTCTTTTCAGCGGCCTCTGGTGGTCAGACGGTAGACCTAACTGTCAAAAGGAGGATCTTCATTGAAGCAGATGGACGTACAATTATGACTGGCAGACAATGCAATGCACCTCTGCCAGATCCACCAAGTTTATAAAAGCATTATCATTCATCCACGAAGAAAATTAGGTTACATTGCTTTATTGCATATAACTCGCCATCTATCCACGCTACTCTGCAAACCATTCCCATCCATCCGTGCTCCTCTGCAAACCAAGGCCAAACAACTAGGATAGCTCGGACCAGATTATTTTCAGTGGCATTCCTCTCGTAGTCGTACCTGCTCGTCAAAATAAAGATCTTGAAGCCCAGCCGAAGCAGATGGGCGTACAATCTATGAATGGCAGGCAATGCCGGGGCCTCTGCCAGATCCACCCACTTTATAAAGGAATTATCTTCCATCCACGCTCCTCTGCAAACCAGAGGTCGAAGAAGAGTTAGGATAGCTCGGACCAGATTCTTTTCAGTGGCATTCCTCTCCTACTCGTACCTGCTCGTCAAGAGAAAGATCTTGAAGCCCCGTTGAAGCAGATGGGCATACAATCTATAACGGGCAGGGAATGCCCGGCACTCTGCCAGAGCCGACCACTTTATTAAAGCATCATCATCCATCCACGCTCCTCTGCAAACCAGAGGCCAAAGAAGAGTTAGGAAAAAAACGGAGGGTAAAGCCGTTTGTTTGTTATCTAAGTTAATCTTACCCATAATTATAGGCTGTATAATATGCCAAATTTCAGAAGAGCGTTTCGTCCACCTCGAAAACCCACACGGCCTTCCAATAAGTTGAGAGCGTTAACGTAGGCTAAGGATTCCATGGCTACTATGGTTGAGTCCAAAAAAAAATATTTATGTAGTCTTCCACGCATTCCTAAGGTACAACATTCCAAAATCCCAGTATGAAAGCACAAGCTTTTTTTTTGGTAAATCTGCAGAAGTTGTTGGAGCGGAAGTTTGAAATAGTTTGTATTATGTCCTCAATATCAACTTGAAAATATATATTAAGTGTTTTGTTGTTGACATATCCATAAGTATTTCTGAGTTCTATTGTGTTTGTGAGTTTGTGTGAGTTTGTGTTAAAGAATAGCACAATCTCAATAAATTATTTTGTTTTGTGTTATTATCACAACACGTAGTATATTGTGCAGTCTTGGAACTGCCCGTTCAGTAACAAAGAATTTATTTGCATGGTCTTTATAAGTGTGTCGTGCTGAGTTTGATTGTGAGATGTAGATCCGAGATTTGGTATAAGAGCATGCTAATCAGAGTAAGTTTATCGGAACAACAACTCTATTGTAAGGTGAAATCATGGCTTGTACTTAAAATCTGCAACTTTCCACTTTTATAGGAAAAAGTTATGAGTTATGGTCCTTGACCATGAAGGAATTATTTCGGGGTCAAGATGTATGGGAGATAGTAAAAAATGGCTTTGTGGAACCAGCAGATCAAGAAACATATAATTCCCTTACACAAGATGGGAAGGATGCTTTGAAAGATCAAATGAAGAAGGATGGAAAGATGATGTTTTACATACATCAAACCATGCATGAGAGCATACTCCCAAGAGTAGCATCATTAAAGAAAGCCAAGGAAGCATGAGACATATTACAAATTTCTTATCAAGGTATGGACAAAGTCAAGACTTCAAAACTAAAAATTTTTAGAAGAGATTTTGAAACTTTGTCAATAAATAAAATAAAATTAAGTCTCATGGAGAAACTATAGAGGATAGAAAGGTTGTTGAAAATGTACTTAGGAGTCTTCCTCCTAAATTTGATACTCTTGTTGTGACTTTAGAAGAGAATAAAGACCAGAGTCAGTTCAGTCTAGATGAATTGCAAGCCTCCCTCATTAATCATGAACACAGGTTGAATAGATCAAATATATCATTAGAAAATGCATTTTCCATGCAGTCATTTATAAGTTGTGGAAGAGGAAGGGGGAGAGCCAACTGTAGAGGTGGACGCAGTAGCAATTCTGGAAATACTTGTGGAAGAAGTCAAAATCCAAATATCATTCAATCAAGTAATCAGATATTTGATAAATCAAATATTCAATGCCATTACTTTAAAAAGTATGGGCATTATGCATATGAGTGCAGGAGGAGACAATATAATCACAACAAGCAAGGTCAAGATCATTCACACAACACAAATAGTCCCTCCAACCCTATGTTTATGGTGTGCACTAAATCGATGCCTATAATTTCCCCAGTTGAATGTAATGTTTCTCAAGAAATTCCATGTGACATATGGTATCTTGATTCAAATTGTAGTAATCACATGACATGACACTTAGAATTGTTTTCTAGTTTGGATAAGTCATTCCAAACTAAATTTACACTTGGAAGAAATATCCAAGTAACTATCTTGGGTAAAGGAAGTTTTAATATTTTATGTAAACAAGGAGAGAAAAATGTTATGCTTGATGTATATTATGTTTCTGGTCTAAAACATAATTTGATGAGCAAAGGACAGGTTTTACAGAAAGGATATTTAATCTACATGGAAGATAATCATTGTCTGATCTTGGATAGATATCCAAGCAACCAAATTATTGCAAGAAGCAAGAAACAAAATGTTTCCATTGACATTGAAGCCATCCATGAAAAGAAAAACAACGCAAGCTATTGGTGAAGAAAAAGATGTGCAGTCTCACACTACATTCAAAGTAGAAAGTGGAAATGTTAGTGTGCACAACTCTAAGAAAGAAGAAGATAGTGGCGCAAAGATGGAGGAAACATTCCAATCTAAAGTGCACGATGATTCCTGGCTATGGAATTTCTAATTTGGACATTTAAATTTTGAATCTCTGATGTTGTTATACACAAAGGATATGGTGAAAGGTTTTACATTGATTGAAAAAACAGAAAGAATATGTGAAGGCTGTATTTTTGAAAAGCAACATAGAGAGTCATTTCTAGTTGGAAAGTCATATAGAGAAAAAGATCCACTAGAAATTGTACATTCAAATATTTTTGGACCAATGAAAACACCATCTATAGGAGGTGATACCTACTTTCTTACATTTATTAATTGTTTCACAAGAAAAACATGGATTTATTTCCTAAAACATAAATCTGATACATTGTGTTGTTTTCAACAATTCATATCACTTGTGGAGAAGAAAGGTGGTTATTACATCAAGGTTCTAAGAACTGAAAAAGGATGTGAATATGTTTCAAAAGAGTTTCAGAACTTTTGTAAAGTTCATGGCATTTACAAGCAATTTACTGCATGATATACACCACAACAAAATGGTGTCAGAGAGAGGAAGAATCAAACCATCATGGAAGTGTCGTGCAGTATGTTGGTAGCCAAACGTTTTTGAAATGAATATTGGTCTGGGGCAGTAGAATCTACAGTATACATCATGAACGATTGTCTGACAAAGAGTGTGAAAAACAAAGCTCCTCAAGAATCCTAGAAAGGTATGAAGCACAATGTTGTGCACTTAAATTTTTTTGGTTGTGTCGCATATGCACATGTTCCAGATGAGCTGAGAAAGAAGTTAAAAAACAAAGGATAGAAATTTATATCTATTGGTTATTATGAAGATACAAAATCATACAAGATTTATGATTCTATTCCAAGAAAACTCATGATGAGTTGCAATGTCAAATTTGTATAAAATGAAGCATGAGATGGAAGCATAGAAATGACAGTTAGAATTATTGATGGTAGCATGCATGATGACATGGAGGATGAAGTGGTTCAAAAACAAATTACAAGTTAGAGTGCAGTTTCTTCTACTGCTAGAAATGGGACACAAATTAGAGTGCAAACTACTCCAGTGAGATCTACAGGTGCATAGTCCACACCTAGAGCGCAACAAACTTGAGCAAGTATTCCAAGTAATTCTATATCTCTAGATCCAACATCAGAAAGTCCGTTACCAAGAAAGACAAAAAGTTTGTGCGACATATACAATGTTGACACAATAAATTCATTTTCAGTCTTTGCTCTATTTTTCACAAATAGATGATCCATTAAATTTTGAAGAAGATGTCAAGGATGATGTATGGGAACAATCCATGGATGAAGAAATTAAATTCATAGAGAATAATCATACATGGAAATTGGTAGATGTACTTGAAGACAAGAATGTGATAAGTGCCAAGTGGATTTATAAAACCAAGCAAGGTGCAGAAGGAAATGTGCAAAAGTACAAGGCAAGGTTAGTTGCAAGGGGTTTTACACAACAACCTAGAATTGATTTCAATAAAACATTTGCACCAATTGCACGCATGGACATAGTCAGAACTATGTTCGTCACTGTTGCGCATAAAAAATGGTCTGTTTATCAAATGTATGTAAGGTTAACATTTTTTAATGGACATTTAGAGGAAGAAGTATATTTGGAACAACCACAAGGCTGTGATATTCCAGGACAAGAAAACAAGGTATATAGATTGAAGAAGGCACTGTATGGATTAAAGAAAGATCCTAGAGATTGGTACAGTCACATGGATTCCTATCTCACTTAGAATGGATTTCAAAGAAGTCATTGTGAGCCAAAACTATACATCAAAGCAAATCAACACGGTAATATGTTAATCATTTTCTTATATGTAGATGGTTTTATTTTTACACGTGACTTTCACATAGAATAATTTAATTTAATCATGAAGAATGAATTTGAAATCACTGATTTGGGGCTTATGAGATATTTGTTTTCTATTGAAGTTCACCAGTTCAAAGCTGGTATATTTATTTCACAATCTAAATATGCAGATGAAATTTTGAAAAGATTCAAAATGATAAATTCCAAAGCAACCCCAACACTTGTCATAACATGATTGAAGTTAAGAAAGGAAGATGAAGGATCTAAAGTGGATCTCACTCTGTTTAAAATTTTGGTAGGCATACTTATGTATCTAAAAACAAGAAGACCTAATATTATGTATGGAGCGTTTGATTTCAAGGTTCATGGAAACTCCAAAAGAATCCCATTGGAAGGCAAGACACATAATTATGAGATATGTGAATGGAACAAAAGACTTTGGCATTATGTATTCTACATCAAAATATTTTTGACTTATTGGATACAATGAAAGTGATTGTGGAGGCAACATAGATGACAAGAAAAATAACTCAGGGTACACATTTAATTTTAGAATAGGTATAGTGTCATGGGCATCAAGGAATCATCCCATTGTGACTCTTTATTCAGCTGAATTTGAGTAGGTCGCAGCTACAAGCGCAACTTGTCAAGCTGTTTGGATGAGAAGAATATTAAAAGATTTGTTGCAAGAACAACAAAAACCAACTATAATGTTTTCTAAAAACAATTCATCCTTCATGTTGTCAAAGAATCATGTGTTTCGCAAGAAAACCAAACACATTGATCCAAGGTATCATTTTATTAGAGAATTGGTGAATAAAAAAGAATTTTTCTTAGAATTTTGCAGGTCTAAAGAACAAATTGTAGATATATTTACAAAATATTTGGCAAGAGATGCATTTCAAAACTATGCAGTTGTCTAGGATTCAACGCAGTCACAGAAGTTTGACATTTCATGTCAATTCAATTCTTGATATATTTTTTTGTATTTTCTAATCCCACTTACTTATAATTAAGGGGGAGTGTTGGAAATATTAATTACAAGTCATGAGCTTCACACTTATGCAGACTCTGTCTATCTCGGGAAAGCAGACATTACTTAGTCAGAGAAAAAAATAAGGAGTGATAGTAGGAGCACTATTTAATGAGCCAATATTTTATCTATCTCAAGCTATGTTATGTAGATAGAGTCAATTGAAATTAATTGTCATCTTAAATGTTTGAGTCGATTTGCTTCAACAAGAAGTCTCTGTCTTCATCTATATATGTCTCAGTTTGTAGGTAGTAAAAAATATAGATAATAGTCAATAGAGAGATGCATCAACAACTGTGAAGGTATTCGGATAAGTCTAAGAGAACAAGCTCTACGTTTTTGTAAATCTGCAGAAGTTGTTAGAGATGAAGCTCGACATAGTTTGTATTCTGTAATTGCATGCAGTATCAGCTTGAAAATATATATTAAGTATTTTTTTGTTGACATATTCATTAGTATTTCTAAGTTCTATTATGTTTGTGAGTTTATGTGTTAAAGAGTAGCAATGTGTTAATAAATTATTTTGTTTAGTGTTATTATCACAACACGTAGTCTATCGTTCAATTTGGGAATTGTGCAGTAATTCTTGAGAGTTCGAAGACAAAGAATTTAATGACACGATATTTATAACTGCTCTGTGTAGATTTTGACTGTGTTGTAGATCCGAGATTTTATACGTTGAACCTCCAAGATTCACAGTTAAGTTGGGGGTCTTGTGAGACTGTTTGAGCTCCCACTTAGCCCATGCTATGGATTCCTCTGAAATTTAGTGAGAGTGATCGAATACTTTCGGGTTGTTGTGGAGTGGAGTTTGCAAGAGAAGAGGAGGATCAAACACAGGAGGAGCTTGTGATGATTAATAGAAAGCAAAGTCGTGGGAGAGAATAAGAAGCGGCTTAAAAGGAAGGAGGAGAAGTTGGGAAATATGGAGTAATAATGGTCACATATGTACTTTTGTAGGTTGTATATAATATCAAAACAATGTAGAACATAATCATAGTAATAATTGTTGATTTTTCTATATGAGATAATTTGTGAGATTGATATTGTATATTCAATATCTTCTTATTACAATGATGAGTGTTCAATATATAGAGAACATATGGTGACCATCCATGAAAGGATGTGTCCCTTGGATAATTAATAACTATTAATTATTATTATTACTTATTATATATTATTTAATAACCAATAATTATATTATTAATTATTATTCTAGGAGAATGCCTTCCCGAAGTTGTCCAAATATCAGCACTTCCTCTCAACGAGGATGATATTCTGCATCATGCCAATATTTTCTCTAAAGTATACAAACTATTCAATAGACTCATGACACATATCTACCAGTCCTTAGAGATGTCTCTATCCAACCTTAATTGAGGGGAAACTCCCCCTACGACTCTCCCTTTGAGCCAACTGACTCTCTATGAGATCATGATCACTATGGGTATGCATGTGATATAGGTAGATATTGGTGGCCACCCACCTATTCCAACTGGCTCAAAATAGTCTTCTGGCAACTTACTATGTTTAGCAGTTTTTCGGTTCCTAAACTTATGGGGCCATTTTGAGGGCCTAAATAGAGTTTTTTCGGGATCATGCACCTCACTGATATCTGAAAGATCTTATCAAGCCCCCAAAATGAATCTCTCCAATGATACCTTTCCAACGAGCTATCATGCACCCCAAGCAGAGATTGTATGCCAAAGTTATGCCCCCAGAAAGTTCATACACCAAACTACCCAAAACGGGGTCCACAAAACTATTGGCTTTTCATATTTCGGGGTTAGGGTTTTGGATTTATTTATGTTAATAAGGCCTTTAGAGACTCATTGTAATCATATTCTTGCGAATGTGAATATCCATCGCATCTCTTCTCAGAGATAAACTACCACCATTCTAACGAGTCTTTCACTCTATATTTCTACAATTTTGTACATTTCACTCATTAATAGAAATTATGTAATACTGTATCTCTTTGTTTATGGTTATATCTATAATAAATATCTATTATATTATTGTATATCTGATATATCTATGTACATTTATTTATTATATCTCTACTCTCATTTCGTGCTGAAAATAATTTAGATCAATGGTATCATAGCAGGTTGCTCTTGATCGTTGTTTTTAGTGTATGTCCCTGACGAGGTCCAAGTATAGAAAGTTGGGTATTGAGCTTGTCTCTCTTGAGGAAAATCATTCTCTCACGCCCAAAAAACCCTCCATGGAAGAAGAAAATAAAAATGACAGAGCAAACAATTCTATTAATATGTTGCTTGAACAAGCTCTCATGCGACAAAGGGACAAAATGATGGATAATTTTCACCACATCCCTCAACTCTTACCGATAAAAGCATGAACATATTCATCAAGCAACCACTCTGGAATCATCTCTCCTTTCATGGTACAAGTTAATTTTTATATTCATGTATTTGAAGGACATGTAGATGTAGATGCCCTAGAAAAATGGTTACATCTGCTAGAAGGTTATTTCTTTGTTCATAATTTCTCTAACAGGAAAAATATAACCTTCGCACTCCTTAAGGATCGCCCCCATGTCAAACATTGGTGGGAAACTTATTGGGAGCAAATTTCCACATATGAATCTTGAATATATGGGGCCAAGCCCACTTGGGATTTTTTTGTGGATGCGGTTGAGGAACAATATTACCCGTTGGAAACTATGACAACCAATATATGAGATGGAACAAACTGTGGCAAGAGAGGGGCCAAGCAGTGTCAGATTTTATCAATACCTTCCATACCTTGTGCACCAATATGGGTATCAAAGACTCTAAGACACATATGGTTTGGAAATACTGTGGGGCTCTACACAGATACATCCAAACTAAATTGGATTTCCTAGACATCTCATCACTGGGAGTTGTCTATCGATATGTTGTCAAAATATAACATACATTTAGGCACCAGAAAAAACATGATTTTGGGTTTGAAAATCTGTAACAACCAAAGCATGATAAATACGTCCCTAACAAACAACCTCCAAAAAACTAGCCCAAGCCACATGAAAGAAAGGCTAATGAAAAGATGAAGAAGGACATTGGAAAGTGGTGCAATTTCCAAAATCTCCCCTCGCAAAACACTAATCAATGTCACTCAAAACAATCATTGGTAGTCGAGATCAAGGACAAGATTCGAACCCTGATTCAAAATGTGATTTAGAAAATAATGGGAAAATAAATATGATCGACACATACCCCACTGCTACTCTCGCGACCACAACAATTCAACCAGAAGAACCAATAGAGCCTAAAGAGGGGGAGTTCCTTTTTCATTCATAGATGTGGGTGAAGGGGACCCCGTTGCATTTTAATGTTGATAGAGGAATCTAGAAGAACCTCATTTTAGCAGCAATCGTAAAAAATTTGGCATTCTCAAAAACACCACACCTTCAACCATACAACATCGGGTGGCTTCGCCATGGATGAGACCTCTGTGTAAGCCAACAATGTCAATTTTTATACGGCATCCATCCCTTCAAGGATGAGGTTTCATGTGATGTTTACCCACTAGATTTATGTGATGTTCTTTTGGGCCAGCCATATATGTGGAAGCACCGTGCTATTTATGAGTCTCGACTCCAAAGTGTCATTTTTACTTTGGGGGTTCATATCTACAGGATACGAGAGATAGGTCCAATTATCGTCCCACCTAAAAAATGATGCAAGGTAGTATCTCATACTAAAAGAATCATATTCTTCACATTCTCTTCAAAAGGTGAAAAGAAGAACACCGTAACCACTGCAACCTCAGTCCAAGCACCTTCTCTCCAGTAGAAGCAAGTCAAAAATATTGAAGAAAAGTGCAAGGATTCCTTATGCACACAGTCATCTCATATAGCCATACTTGATAAAACAATTCCAACCTTTCCAGCCACAGGTCCGTGATAGCCTTCAACAAGCCAAGTAACGCAACTTCTCCAGGAAGACAAGTAGTTGATCAAGATGCAGATTCAACAAAAAATTTTCCCTCTCCCTTGGGAACTCAACAAAATGGAGACCATTTATTCCTAAGGAGGGAGGATTGATTCAGGTGGATATCTATGGCCACACACCTATTCCAACTGGCTCAAAATAGTCTTCTGGCAACTTACTATTTTTATTGGTTTTTTCGGTTCCTAAATTTCTGGGACCATTTTGAGGTTCTAAATGAACTTTTTTCGGGATCGAGCACCTCAATGATAGATGCAGGTTATAATTTATCCCTCAAAATGAATATTCTATACAATACCTTTCCAACGATCTATCGTGCGCCCCATACATAGATCGTATGCCAAAGTTATTCCCTCAGGAATGTGATACAACAAACTACCCAAAACGGGGTCCACAAAACTATTGGCTTTTCTTCTTCCAGGGTTAGGGTTTTTTATTTTCTTTATGTTAAAAAAGAATTTAGAGCCTCATTTTAATCATCTTCTTGTGAATGTGAGTAGCCATCATATCTCTTCTCAAATATAAGATTCAGCCATTCCAGCGAGTCTTTCACTCTGTATTTCTATAGTTTTGTACATTTAACTCATTAATAGAAATTGTGTATTACTGTATCTATGTGTTTATGGTTATATCTCTAATAAATATTTGTTATTTTATTTGATATATGGTATATTTTTTTACATTTATTTATTATATATCCATTCTCATTTCATCACGAAAATAATATGGATCATTATGGGATAGCATCTAACATCTTGAGTCTTTATCATTGCTAGTCAAATCATCATGACTAAGGAGAAATACTACACCTGGGCCGTTCACCATAGGTACACCCTTGTGAGTGGGTGTTATCCTGATGTTATCTGACACATGGAAAGCACCTCAAGAACCTTGAGTCCATATCACTCCTTATCATGATCAAGGAAGGACTACGCCTAGGCCCATTTTGTAAATTCTAACCTTGTACAATATCTACTGCAAATTGATATTCATAAAAGAACAGAAAAGATACAATGGAAAACACAAACATTACACAGAGATTTTTCACTTGGAAACCCTAAACCGGGAAAACCAACATATATTATATCCATGCATTGTGTTACATTGTTTACAATACAATATACATATAGGATCCAGCGGCATCCAAAACCCTAACCCAATGACCTAGATTAGTCCAAAACCGTAATTCCTTAACCGGAAATAGAAAACCATCGACAAAAACCATGTGCCGAAAAACCACCTAATACCATGTGGTCCCAGAAATATGTTGTCCCGAAAATATGTCGGCCCGGCGGAAATATGTTGGCTCAAAAAAAAAAATTCGGGGGTGCTGCCCTCGAACCCCCATGTGGGGGGGCTCCGCCCCCCTGCACCCCCCTGTGCGCCCAGCGTAGGCGCTCAGACACTACTACTCGTGCAAAGAATATAACACATACCCAACATTCTCCCACTTGTTGTTTTCTTTGCACACAGGGGGTTACAGGGTTACATAGTCAACAATCCAGGGCATCAATGCCCATGGATCCTCTACACCA
>ML804599.1:262614-272860 GCA_009831015.1 Picea engelmannii | reverse complement strand
AAAAAAAAAAACGGGGGCGCTGCCCCCGAACCTCTGCACCCCCCTCTAACCCCCCTGCGCAGGCGCTCAGACACTACTACTCATGCAAAGAATATAACACATACCCAACACATTTACCACAAGTACACCATTGTATAAATGTATCCTATCTCCCTTGGTCTGCAGCCAAATCTAGGAGAAGGTATGGTCAATTCTTACTTGGGACATTGTAGAAATTTTTTTGTCACACATGGCACTCCCATGTGGAATTCTAGAGGTTACTCCCTCTAAAAACACTAGGGTTAAGTCCCCATAATGTGTGACGTGAAGGTCAACTACATTGACATGTCATCATCTGATCTGAGTGTGAGGGCGTCTTTCTCTCTTTGAGAATGCAGGCTACACAAAAACAGAATTGGAGAACGTAGGCTACACAAAAATTCCCTCATTGTATTATCTTTTCCAATGTCTTCTTAAACCCACAATACAAAAACTACAAACGGTAACATGCCGCTTTTATTCTTATGATATTCCCTGCATGATCAGATTCGCAAGGGAAAATCCCACAGTTTTTTTACCTACCATACTAATTATTAAATAACAAAAGTAGACATCACCATTCTTACTTAACCTGGTGGATGCTTTATTACAAGAGGACTGATTGACGCTGGAAAAAACTAACATAGTATCATTCTATTTTTCTTCTTTCTTGTTGCGAACGACTCAAACTTATTGTGCGCCTTCTAAGAAAGGTTGGTGTCCTTCCTTATTGGTCCAATTCCTCCCTGTTTAGATCTGGAAATGTCCCTACTTCCACCACCCACCGAGGGAAATTTCGTTGCACTGTCTCAAATTCTATCCAATTGTCTTATCTCTGGAGTTTGGCATTGTTTTCCAACCAGATATGAAGCATCATGGTTCTTTGCATGATCCGGTGTTACTAGCAAGGGTGTTGCATCTGGAATGTGTTCCTGTGATAAATTATGAACACCACTATGACCAACCTGTCGTTGTCATTGTTGATGTGTTGAGCCCAAGGTAGTCAAAATGAGAGTTATCTCTATGGGAGTTCTATACTGAAATCTAAGACAAACCTTGAAAGGTAAGAGGTATGTGGAAGAGGGGGTGGATCTATTGTAAGGGTGCCACTTCTGTAAATCCAGAATTAGGAGGTGGAATTGTTTGGCATAGTGTCGGTCAATAAATTTGGCAAAGGGCACGGTCTCTGAGTGGTAAGTCATCGGGTGACCTCCCTATTTACGCATTGCTCCCAGGGAAAATTGAGAGGTAATATGGGGTAAATTATAACGATGTTTAATTGTTGGTTGGGTGAGAGAATAGGATGTGGTAACTAGAGGATGTGTGATAGTGTCTTGTGGAATCGAGCGAGATGATGGAGTCTTGGGTGATTATGCGACATGCATGATATCGATGGGTGTAGCCTCGGCTTGAGAGGGTGGGGGCCTTGAGGGAGACTATGAGGTTTTGGAATATTCTGGTAGTAGAGGAATTATTGTTGGAGGTGTTACATTAGTGAGGATCTCGAGGTGCATATGGAGGGTTAAAAATAGAGAGAAATTGGGGGTATTGATAACATGGTGCGTGGAGGTGGTAGAGGTTCACGATTGTGGTGAAGTGATGGGAGATGAAGTAAGTACATAGGTGTTCCCAATGTGTTTAAGGTGGTATTGATGAGTCTTGGAATGATACATTGCTTGTCAGTCTTGTTGGTAAGGAAGACCGAGAAGGAGGTCAACACAATCTAATGGTGACAAGTCTCAAATCATTGTGTCACGAAAGGGACCAATGGCGAAGGTGACAATGCAACATCTAGAAATAGTAATGCGAGGACCATTATTCTGGACCCAACCAAGTTGATATGGATTGGGGTGTGGGGTGGTCGGGAGTTGCAGTTGTTGGACTAAATTTTGTGATATCATATTTCTTTGACTGCCATTGTCCACGATGAGAGTGGCGAGTTCATCTTTAATTTGGAAATTGTGAGTGAAGAGGGGAACGTTATGGCGAGTGGGTTCTGGCGTAGTCATGAGAATGAGGGATGGGTCTGCTTCGGTGGGGTTCATGAGAGAGATGACTTCTGGTTCTTGGTAAACTCAATGGGTGTGGTCTCTGCAAACAAGTTTTGATGGGGGTGGCTACTTTTAATGGCTCAATAATCAACAGAGTTATCGGAGTTGGTCTTGTGAAAATTACACCAAAATACATTTTTGGTCGTCGACAAGGAAGAAGGATAAGGTTGAGAATCAGAAGGGGATGGGTTATCACCCTGGGTTTTATTAGGAGGATATCGAATGTGAGCAGCCACCTTTCTTTCGATGGCTAGGGCCCATAAGAAAGCCTTGTACAGAGAAGCATCGTCAAAAATATCTACCTCCTGTCGGAGAGGTAGCAATAAACTAGAATTGAAATTAATTATTAATACCTCATCTGGTTCTCTGATCTAGAGTTGCATGCATAGCTTGCATAAGATGTCGATGTAGCCTTGTAGCGACTGATTGGAAATTTGTCGAAGTTGTAAGGACTTTGCGAGAAAATTGTGAAGGTAGCCTAGAGGGTAGAAGAGTTCTCTCAAGGCTTGAAAGAACGTCTCCCATGAAGTAATGCAACCAATTGTCGGGGATAGAGTGTTGATCTTGACGAGAAATTCTGCATTGGTCAAGTGTGTGTCCCACCAAGTTTGGGTGATTCCCTCGATTTGGAGACTGGCTATTTGTAATTTGGTAGCCTCCTCCATCTCAGTCGAGGTTTTTAAATATGTGAAGAGACTTCAAATCTAGGAATCCACGATCTCTCCATTCATCTGACCAACGAACTTGGGTAATTGAAAACAGGTCCAACTGCATGTTTTCTAGAGGTCTTCCCTATTGAAGACGAATCAATTCCTGAAGAGCCAGTGCCAAATCGACCACTGGTCTTGATGTGTCTACATGAGAGTCCTTGTTGGATGTTTCGTGTCAGGGCGACATGGTTGGCATCCTGGAATAGACCATGTGGAGGGTATGAAAGAATCCTAAGAAGGATGAAATGCATGCTCTACGTGGTGGGCAACTATTGGAGGAGATGGGCACATTCCAGAGCTGAGATAGAGGTATGGGCACCCTTTTGTGAAGGAAATAAGACCATGCACGTAGATAATTTCCCTTATTTTCAACATGGACGTTATTCTCCTCTGATGTACACTGCCAAACATTTTTCTGGAGGGTGCTCAAAGGATGACGTGTAGGGTAACCAAATCACAGAAAATAAAAATGAAAATTCTTTGTTCTTTACTCATTGGCTCAAAAAAACCAAAATGAAAATCCTATTTGGTCCTCACGATTTCCCTTTAGCATGTAGCATCATGATTTCCCTCAGCACGAAAATGCATAGAGAAAAAATGAGTGTTGTGTGCTCTTTGTTCTCTTCTTATCATGGTCATTTGTTCTCAGATCTACATGTTGTAAACCTATGACTGGAAGAGAAAATGGGTAAGGGTGATCAGTCTAAAAAACAGAAATGAACACCAAAGGGACAGTCTCCCCTTTCGCACTTATGGAAAGTAACACAAAAACGACCCTCACGGTTTTCCTCTCAGCCTAAAAAAATTTGAACCTGGTGGAAGAAATTGTTTTTGGTCCCATGGACCGAACACACTCTGATACCAATTGATATGAATGTGAGGGCATCCTTATCTCTTTTAGAATGCATGCTACAAAAAAACAAAATTGGAAATAGAATTAGAGAAGACAAGCTACACAAAAACTTCCTCATTGTATTAGCTTTTCCAATGTCTTCTTAAACCCACAATACCAAAACTACAAACATTAACATGCCACTTTTATTCTTATGATATTTCTTGCATGATCAGATTCGCAAGGGAAAATCCAATAGTGTTTTTACCTACCATACTAATTATTAAATAACAAAAATAGACATTGTCATTCTTACTTAGCCTGGCGGATGCTTTATTACAAGAGGACTGATTAATGCTAACAAAAACTAACATGGTATCATTCTACTTTTCTTATTTCTTGTTGCGGATGACTCAAAATTGTTGTGTGCCTTCTAAGGAAGGATGACTTCCTTCCTTATTGGTCCATCATGTTCTCTTCACAAGGAACATATACTCATGTGATCTCCACAAGGGATATTAGGATATAAGCCCAAACTCACTTATCCCTATCGGATAAATGTCCTCACAGATTAACTAAAATTAGTCATAGAAGAGTATGATCTAGAGAATGTATCAGGAAGTTGAAAACATCAACACTCCCTCTCAGCGAGGGAGAAATTCTCTACCAAGTCAAGTTTGTCATGAAAGTAATCTAAATATGTCCTAGTGAGGGGTTTGGTAAGAACATCAAAAAACTTCTCATCTTTAGGAAGGTACTGCACTAGTATTTCCTTCCTATGCACCATGTCTCCGATGTATTGTTACTTGATCTCAATGTGTTTCTATTTTTCATGAAACACTACATTCTATGAGAGCTTCACACAACTCTAGTAATCACAATTAATAAAGGTGGAATCCATCACATGTACAAATAAATTTGCAAGGATCTTGCGAAACCACATTACTTTTCATACTACCACACTCAATTCAATGTACGCTGCCTCTGCGGTGCTCAAAGCCACAGAAGTTTGTTTCTTGCTACACAACGAAACCATGGAAGATCCCAAAGAGAATCAAC
Source organism: Picea engelmannii (assembly GCA_009831015.1). Taxonomy (NCBI): domain Eukaryota; kingdom Viridiplantae; phylum Streptophyta; class Pinopsida; order Pinales; family Pinaceae; genus Picea; species Picea engelmannii. Next base: position 268,190 of record ML804599.1, on the reverse strand, counting down.
ACCCAGAGGCTCCCTGCCCAAGCATAGTCAGTATATCCCTACAATCTCCTCCTGGAAGGGGGCCTTATGTCGCCAGAAATTTTGAACTAGTCCCTTAAACACTCCAATTGACGTCATGTTAGAACGAGGTAACCTTCCAGTGAAGGCCGACATATATGTTGGGGAACTTGTGTTGAGGCTATATCATCTATGAGAATACTTTCTAATGGTTTTCACATTTCATTTCAATAGGTGAAAGGTTTGTTGTAGAAAATGATGTTTTCTTGTGTTCTTGCTAACAATTGACTGGGACAAGACACATCAGGATGCATTGTGGTATTTAGAACGATACTTCTTATCAATTCTTTGAAAAACATCTACAAGGTTTCTAACAATATGATGACTTGTTTCTACACTTTTGACTGTTTTAATTCCTAAAATTCTCCTAAGAACAATAAAACTTATAGATTTTAACAAAGATAAAAATAATTGACATTTCGTAGCATCGGATTTTGGTTCAATATATTCTTGAATTATTTTATAAGAGTGATAATGAATAGTGTGGTTAGGTAACTTACCTTAAAGTGATTCTAGACCACTTTCATTGACCTGAATGAGTTTAAGATTTCTTCGTCATATAGTGCTCAATATAGGTAGGGACAATAAACCCCTATTCTAACACTCTTGATGTCCTTGTTGTGGAGTTAACAATGTTGTAGTTCTTTCCAATTCAATCATTGATGGATCAAATGTGGGAGGAGAGTGGACATGGGATTGTCTAGTTTCTGGAACATTTGATTTTCCTACAAGATATTGCACCATAGGACCTTCTTCACCACGATGTTGTACACTAGTTGCTTCTCTGATTTCATCCATTGTATAATCAGCTCCAAGAAAATCGTCCATCATCTAGTCATCCACAAAAGGTTTTCTTGATGATATATTTTTTGGACTTCTCTCTAATGAACTCTTTCACTTTGCTTCTCTGGATGAGTGATGTTGACCCCCTCCCTCAACTGGGGTTTGTTGACCTCCCAGTCTAAGGATATTAAAAATTCGAGAGATGGGTCATCTCACAGGCCCTTATCGAGCCTTCAGAATAATAACCACAGGCCTAAAGTCCTTACTTGACAGAAAATTCCCTCTTTGGGCATTCCTGTGCATGCATCGTACCTACCAAGTGACCAGAGACAGTGAGAACAGACTAAAGTGAATCCCCCGCAAAATTTGGGACTTCTAAGCTTCTACACTTCGAGACTCCTCAACAGAGTATAACTCCAGACCTTTCGAATACACAAACCCACGATGGGATCGATGATCTAAAAACCTCGCTCAAATCAATTTCTCGCAGTGACTTTGGGAGTTCAAGCTTGGACAATTTTCCAAGCATGACACTTTCTAACTCTTGGAGTTCCTTCCCTCCGAACTCTAGGGTCCACTGACACTTGTCCTTAGAAATTAACGTCCACGATTGGTTTGGGCCTTTGGGAGTCTGGGAAATCTCCCGTTATAACTATGGAGACCCCACAAACGCTAAACTAGTAAATATGTGTTCTCTCTCCACGTGTCCCCTCACATATTGATAGTTATGGTTGGCTCCGGCCTTTGGGTCTTCAGGGAGATTGACCTTTACTCCTCATTGTTCTCCTGGACCCCTATTCTTCTGGATCTTCTAATCTGATGATATGTGTCCCTGCCAATATATGACTTAGATGAACTCCCGGGCTTCGGGACATTGGGGGTCCTGACTTCTCCGCACTCTAAAACCTTCGGACTCATGGAAAGTTGAAGGGTTCCAAGAGTATTCCATCGTGTAACTCATCTAAATCCGACGGATATCAACTACACATATCTTATCCAAATGGATCTCCTTCATTGATCCTTGATCCTTGATGACTACTCTTGAACATGAAGTCTGAATGACTTGCAGGTTTAAATCCACCACTACTCCTCCTGATATAACAGTGTCAATAGGTGTAGATACCTCTTGAAATGAATCTTAATCGCTCAACCTTCCAAGGATAAAAAATCTTTCCCTTTGAAGGGATTTCGGTCTCTAACCTTCCTGAGCTTTACTCACTGAGATAAATATGATCTTCAGTTCCCTCATGCGCACTCCTCTTGTAAATTCAAGCTCTTGACTTAGAAAATTTCTAAGTCCCCTTTGCAAAACTCATGTTTTCTCTATATCTCCTGAGCTTAATTCCTCTGAGGTTTATGAACCTTGGGCACACTCCTTGTATCTCTGGAACTTCTCCTCTCGGACTTCTCCAACACTTAAATTAAGTGTAGGCCCACTACACACCTTGCATGGGTTTGTCTTCAACTATTGTTATTCACTAGACAAATGTGCATCCCTTGCACTGATCCTTGCAAAGATTCACACTATTCCTCTTGAGCTTCTGACTCAAATTTTACTCTGCATGCACACACCTTACGACCACTGTGCACTCCTTGCATCCCTGAAAATTATTATGAATTTCAGACTCATAGATTTCAGATAAAATCTCCCTTATGCACTCCTTGCGTTTGTCCCTTCTGAAATTCTTCAACACTTAAGGAAAGTGGTGGCCCAATGCACTCCTTGCATGGTTCTTCTCAAACCTTAGCTCTCCTCTAAGAGATCATGCACTCTCTGCACTTCAACTAACGATTGTGCACTCCTTTCACTTCCACTATAATTTCACATTATCTCTCCTAAACTTCTGAGTCTATCCTGACTCGGCCTATGCACTCCTTGCACCAGGATTCGTAGAAGAGAAAAAAAATGAAACTTATAGAAACATCAAAGATTTCCACACTTAACCATGAAAAAAATATTCATGCATGAAAGAGATATAAACAAAAAGACTGCAAGAAATATCACATACATTCAGTGCATTCAATAACAGAGAACACCATGCATTTGGAACCAAACCTCTCTATTTGTATTCCTTCAGTAAACTATGTACATGAGTTCATATAGCTCTTTGAAATTCACCATAATATTCACTTTTTCTCTCAATAAGCTTCACTAGTTCTCTCAATAATGATCAACAACCTCATTTGGGCATACAATACATATATTTATACAACGAGGGGATTCTCTATCCTTCCTATCGACTACTTCAATGTTTTCCTATCAAAACTTAAGAAATCTATCTATTAAGGCCTTTTGACAATAAATGGCCATTACAAATAGATATGAGCTAATGCTCAACACCTGTACAATCTAATATAATAATTAAAGCGATTACAACTTCGACAGCCTTATGTGATGGCTCTTTCCTCAAAAAATTTAAAAGCTTTAAATTATAAGTCTTTCAAAATATTAAAATGTGCTCTCCTTGATATCAAAGCTTATTTGAAATGGGTGCATTGGTGCTCCATTGGCTTCCACCTGGCCTCTTTAAGTTATGATAGAAATGCTCCTACATCAAGGAGAAATAATAGTGGCATCTATTCCACTAGAAATTGGATTTCCCTCTTATGAAATCCTACGCTTTGACATACATAACTTTCTTTTTTCTTTTTCTTATTTTACCTTTTCAATCGATTTATTTTTTCTCAAGGACTTTCTTTCTCAAATAAGGTGGTTCCCCATGTTTAAAGATACAAATTGGGTTCCAAATACCGACCAAAAATTTGTCTTTGTATTATGTAATAAGGCACAACCAAGTGGAGAAATTTGTTTTTGTATTACAAAATAAGATACATATAATAATTCCAATTCCAATTGCACTTGGAAAAAATTGTCTTCCAATTCCAAGAAGACAAAAGAATATACAAACAAAAATTCCAATTGCACTTGGACAAATTTGTCTTGCAATTCCAGGAAGACACAAGAGGATACAAACAACAATTTCAATTACACTTGGACAAATTTGTCTTCCAATTCCAAGAAGACACAAGAAGATACAAACAACAATTTCAATTGCACTTGGACAAATTTGTCTTCCAATTCCAAGAAGACACAACTAGATACAAACAACAATTCCAATTGCACTTGACAAGTTTGTCTTCCAAAATTTCTTGCAATGGTCTGGAAATAGCACAAAAGTATTTATGAATCTAACAAGAATACTAAAATAATTAAATCCTGTCTGTACGGGCTATTTTTGTCTAAAGTTGTCGTGCATTTTTTTCATCCATGACATAGATGAGGTGGGGTGTGATTGGCACCAAAAAATTCCTAACATGAACACACACGCATTCCTATAACACGTGCGCTCTAAAGCGTCTGCATGTTCTAGGAACACACATGCATTCCTCCTGAGCATAAATGCCGAACAAATACAACTCAATCAAGTTATAGGAGTGCATGGATTCTCTTAATGCAACAGATATAAAATTTAATATACACGAAACCTATTTATGAATAAATATGTATAGGGGTATGAGGACAATTAAGGCCTAAGGGCTTAGGATTGAAATTGTTTTCAAGGATAGATAAATGGTTAGAGAACCAAGATGTGGGTGATGTGGGTGTAAGGGTTGTACACAATGTATATGCATAGTGCACTCAGGTCACAAGTGAAGATAGGGTTAAGGATAGCGTATAAGTTATTCCTAGGCTTATAAGGAGCTAAGGGAGTCTATGTCATTGTCTACATCAAGCTCTAGGTCAACGTCTAAATATAGATCTAGATCTATGTGGTGGTCTAGGTCATTGTCTATGTCAGGATTTGGGTCTAGTTCTTAACATGTCTAGGTCAAGTCCATTTATTTCCTTGCGATGTAGGGAGGAGGGATGCAAAGAGAGGAAGAAAGAGACCATGAGAGGGGGAGAGGGGAAGAAAAATAGAGTGAGGGATAGGGAGAGGGGGGGGTAGACAGTGAGAGAGTGAGAGTATGTGGGGTAGAGAGTAAGAGAGTTGTACATCATTTTTATTAATATGCAGTACACTATAGAAAGTGGTATCTACTAAAATGGAAATTATGACCATTTGGAGGCTTAGAGATTATGAGATTGCAGTGCACCCAGATTGAAAGGATCGTTTGGAGGCGGAGAGATAGTGATATTGCAATGAACCGTTTGGAGGCCCACACATCATGAGATTGCAGTACACCCGAGTTGAAATGACCATTTGAGGCGGAAATATGTGAGATTTCAGTGCACCCTTTGGAGTGTCAGATTAGATTAGATTATGATTAGGGTTATATTCTATATTTTATGGGAAGGGATGGAGATCATAAAATGTGCTACAAGAAGAACATCATTTGCATTCATTTCATTTATAGTTTTTCTTTTGCAGTTGGTTTTCTTTGTTGATATGAATTTCCTTGAGGATGGAAGAGTATAAAAGAGTAGGTATGATCTTTGATTTGATGAATCTACAAATTAATATTCTTTATGTGAGTGGATTAATCAAGATCTGTGTGTAGGTTAAAGATACTGAGTAATAGAGGAGAAAAAACAAGTCATGATAGGTTTCATTATTTTGAGAATTGTTAAGCTCTAGGTCAACGTCTAAATCTAGATCTAGCTCTATGTCCTGGTCTAGGTCTAGGTCTTGAGAGAGGAAGAAAGAGAGAGTGAGAGGCGGAGAGGGGAATAAAAAGAGAGTGAGGGACAGGGAGAGGGGGAGAGGGGAAGAAAAAGATAATGAGGGACATGG
>ML804599.1:222211-245942 GCA_009831015.1 Picea engelmannii | reverse complement strand
TTTTTTCCTTTTTATCAATCATTTTTATTAGATCATTTGTGTCACAAGAAACATCAATCATTTTCATTAGATCATTTGGATCACAAGTAACATCAACATTTTGTATGAGATCATTTATGTCACAAGTTGCATCAACCATGTTCTTAATGTGTTTCTACTTTTCTATTAATTTTAGGTGAAGTGAGTCAATCAATTTATCTTTTAGATAAATTTTCTTGTGAATATCAATAACCAAATTATCCAAATCATGTAAGGATTCTTGTAATTCTTTGGTTTCTTGATTAGAGTTTTGAAAATGTTTTCCTCAACCCATTTTATATTTTTCACACTTTCTTGCACTTGTTTCTTTTATATCACACTCACTTTATCTTATGTCATACTTGCTTGTTCCTATTACTACCTTGGCATGTTGAGTACTATTGATCATGCACCCTAAAGTGAGATTTCACAATGAGTTGAATTAGATAAAAATGACCTCCCTATTCAATTTTAGGTAGGTCTGTTTCAACAACATGGATTCTTGTAATTCTAGTCTTTGAACAATTCAATGACTTGGTTTAATTACTGAACCTAATTCTTAACCTTATGTTTAAATTTCAATGAGACAAGAAACTATTAACTCGAAAAGTGTTCATAATTTACTATGATATGAAGTGATTTATGTATGGTGGAAATGATGTCTTTCTTTGATCAATATTTATGTTCTTCATTACTCCATGTGCATTGTGTTTAATGATAATTTTCAATTGTAAACTTAAGTGCCAAAACTATAAATGAAATAAAACTTTCAAGAAATCGTGCACCATCACATGAGTGCAAAGTGTTACATATGCCCTCTTATTCCAATTTTAGTATAGGTCTAGCACACATCCACCACACAAAAATCATATTTTTATTAAAATGCTTGGTACATGAAGTTCTCAACTAATATTTTTTTCTCCTTTTTAATTAGAAGATAAAGTGACTTCTTTATAGCTCTTTTGATTCTTTGCTAAAAAATGACTTAGAGGAAAAGAGACAACAATTTGATGATAATACTATCAACTATATAACAACTTCAATTTTTTAATTATCAAATTAAAATGTAATTATTCCTTAATTATAAAATTAAAATGAAATTATTCCATAAAAGAAAACTTGTTAGATGTAAATGGGTCTACAGAACTAAGTATGCATCAGATGGAAGTGTTGAAAGACACAAGGCTCAGTTAGTTTGCAAAGGATTTTCCCAAGTTGAAGGAATTGACTATAATGAAACCTTTTCCCCTGTAGCCAAAATGAATTCCATCTTCCTTGTTGTTTCCCTTGCTGCCTCACATAAATGGGAGGTCCATCAGATGGACGTTAAATCCTCCTTCTTGCATAGAGATATGCAAGAAGAAATCTACATGGAACAACATCCTGGCTATGTCTAGAATAATCTAGCCTTGTTTATCTCCTTAATAAATATCTTTATGGTATCAAGAAAGATCCTCAAGCTTGGTATGCCAAAATGGATAGCTTTCTTATTTCCATTGGATTCTCTAGATGCCATTATGATCCTAATGTCTATACCAAGAAAGTAGGAATCCATCTCATAATCCTTGTCCTTTATGTTGATGACCTTATTCTTACTGGTAGTGACTCAAAACTTTTAAACCATGTGAAAACCAACCTTAAGAAGAAATTTGAAATGACAGACTTAGGATTTGTTCACTATTTCCTTGGCCTCCAAGTTTTGAAAACCAATGAAGGAATTTTTCTTTCCCTATCTAAGTATGCTTGTGACCTTCTTCGTTCCTTTCACATAGACGATTGTAAACCAACCCCTTCTCCATTCTAGTATGGAGTCAAGCTTACTACCACATGTACTTATCCTGGAGTTGATGCCACCATGTACCATCAATTAGTTGGTAGCCTCTTATACTTGACTCATACCTGTCCTAATATTTCCTTTGTTGTTGGTATTGTTGCCCGGTATATGAAAACACCCCATGAAAGCCATTGGAAAGAAGCTAAAAGGATACTTTGCTATGTCCATGGTACAGTTCAGTTTGGGATACATTATAGTTCATGAGGGACTCCTTTATTGGTTGGTTTCACTGATTCAAATTGGGCTAATGACACTGATGATCGAAAGTCTAATGTAGGTTGTGTTTTAATTCTTGGTTCAAGACCTCTCACTTGGACTTGTAAGAAACAACAGGCTATTGCACTTTCTTCAGCAGAAGCAAAGTATCGATCAATGGTAAATGCAAGTAAGGAAGCCTTGTGGCTTCAATAGATCCTTTCAGAGTTTGGATTCCAGCAACAACATATGACCAACCTTTGGTGCGACTATTAGAGTGCCATCAAGATTTCCAAATACCCAATTCAACATCAGTGCAACAAACACATCGAGCTACATATGCACTTCATCAGAAAGCTCATTCATGATCAAGTTATTGAAGTTATCTTTTTCCCTATAGAAGATGAAGTTGCAAACATTTTCATAAAGAGATTTTTTCCAAACTTCGATCTATGTTAGGCATTCATTAAGGGGGGGTAGGCTCTAATTCCTCCTTCCTTCTCCTATTGTGTCAACATTGTAAATCCTTCAATCCTATCCCAAGTTGTTATTAAGGGGGGATGTTAGGATATTTAGACACTTAGGAGTTAGTTAAGATCTACTTGGTCTAAATGTATCGTTAGATAAAAGTGTGTTTCTTTAGTATGAATTTGTAGTTAGGAAATCCAATGGTCATGACATGTCCCCGACATAGAGTGATCTAATGGTTCATACTCTCCTCAATATTAATGGCCATTAATCCATGGATTAACACACAATTGGTCCATGATATCTATTTAAATAGCATGGAGGGTCATTTACCGATGATCAATTGTGAGAAACTCTCTTGTAAAATCTCTCTGTAATATTTTTCTTTTTTCATTAATAAACTGCTCCAAGTGGTTGCATTCGTTGGGTTCATGGATGTTTCCCCGTAGGGGTTTTACCAATTCAAAACATCGGTGTGTTGATCTTTGATTTGGTTGTGTGAGTGGTTACTAAAGTTGTTCATCCTACAAAATGGGTTCTTAGATGGACCACTCATAATACGAATGCTCGAGAATCACAACACTACAACATAGTGGAAGATATTTCCTAGGATCAATGTGTCATGTCGACACACAAAGTATTCTAGAGCTATCCTTCATAGCGGAAATCCTTTCTATCACCCACAGGGGGAATCAAACCTTTAGAGCCTAACATTATTTTCTTTGACATAGAATAGAGTGAGTTTTTTCTCTCACACCAGTTCGGTGTATGAATAAGAATATATTTTGTACAATGATTGACGAAGGAGAAACCACTTGCATTATGTCTTTGTCATGCTAGAAATCCATTGGTTCTCCAAATCTCACCAGATCTCCAACCATCCTAAAATATTTTGGAGAATTCTTTGGAGAAGTCGTTTAATGAACAAAGGGATTGAACCCTTTGATGTCAGAGAAATTGAGATTTCATGAGAGATAATACTAGTGCGCTGAATCCCTACAATGCGTGCAGAGGCCGAGAACCTTTTAAGGATTCAGACCATAGAAGAAGCGCAAGGAGTGCACAGGAAATTTTCATAAACCATTAAGCTCCAAGGAAACTTTGTGCAAGAAGTGCAACAGATATCAAGTATTCCAAATGTCAAAAGATCAGTAGAAAATAGTGTCTTGTTTCTAAGAGGGTGGAAGGATATATTGAAGGAGAAAAGGGTCGAGTCCCTTTGAAATCCATAGGAATCAGAAAATATCAGGGGGGAAAGAATTATAGCGAAAACAGTCAAAGGATGAGCCTTTTGAGAGCTCAAGAAATCCTTCTTTCAAAGGAAGTGAATTCAAACAAAAGGAGGAAGATACAACAACCATCGAATTAGTTGCAGGGAATAGATATGGACCATTGGATCCATATAGGAAGAGCAGTGTGCATGGGCGAAGGGAGAACAGATCTAAGCCATTGGATCTAAGCACGAGGATAATAAACCATTATATCTAGGTAAGAATAATGGGTTTTAACCCTTGAGGTCCTTCGAACTTTGTCAGTTCGGAAAGTTTCTTATTTTTTTCGTGGAGAAAGTAAATATCCCAAAGCCTCATAGTCTGAAATAAATCTAGACTGTCGGCAGACATGGGCCACGTGCCAGCAGGTCAAGGGTAGTTCGGAAGTCTGCCTATCCAGAAGTATATGGAAAGTTATGGAAATATTGTGGAGGACTCCCGAAGTCCCGAAGTCCCGAAGTCCCAGAGGGGATACTAGCCATTGGCGTTAGGGACACATGCCGAGACATCGCATGATTCAAACATTTGACACTCCAGAGAGTTTTGGGTGTGTTTTTTTCTGGGTCAAGAACCTCCAAAGACCCAAAGGCTAGAATACATCTTGTTTGTCCATCATCAAGGACATGTTTTGGTGGATAGAAAGGGTTTGGAGTTCGGTGATCCAGGGAGTTATCTGTGTTAATGAATCAAAACTTACGAAACCCAGAAATCTAAATAGATCAGAACCATTAGCAGTTGGGAGATCATGGAACATTGGATCTATGAGCCTCCAGATAATTTTTCGGTTCAAAATTTGGAGGTTTGGAAGGGTTGTGGAGTGGAGAGCTTTGAATCCTAGAGCCCAAAGTGATCCTAGAGACCTCTTATTAATCTGAAACATGGAGCATGGATTAAGAAGAGGTCATTGATCTGAGGTAAGTGTCAATCGTTTGATATACTAGTTTGTGGTTCATGCATTCTGAATAATTGTGTGTTGGAGTGGGTAAAACCCCTGAAGTCTAGAGTCCCAAAGCCTCTTTGAATCCTTATATCTCAATGCATTTTAGGTTTCGTTGATCCTCATCGTTGTTTGTTTGTTTGCAAATTCGACATTTGAGAGGACTTCAAAGTGTTGGTGCTAGAAATCTCGAAGCCCGGAGCTCTGAAGCCCCAAATTGTGCTTCTTGTTGAAATTTAGCCCATGATTTTGGCCTCAGGTCATGTGGATTTCTTTGATTAGGTAAAAAGTCCCTCACAAACTTGATTTTGCACATAGGGAAAGGGAAGAACGCATGTGGCACATAGTTTTGACTGTTCAGAGAGAACCCGAGAGACAATTCAACTCCCTACTATAAACAATCCTGGATAGAGAGGTCGCATGAGCCCCAAGAGGTGGTGGGGGTTGTGCAACAAGTGGTATCAGAGTGGGATTTTGTTTGCAGACAATCGACAAAGAGAAGAAGTGGAAAATGAAAAAATGAATACTGAATAACATAGACAAGGTATAAGAGGAGACCGCAAGTAGATCATCAAAGAGGAGGTAGATAAAGAGTTCAATGAGACTAGAGAGGATCTCAATAGATTAATTTTCCAATGACAGCGAATGCAATAAGGAAGTTGGAGGTATGAGTGGCCCATGAAGGGGAAGGTAAAGTGGCCTATTCAACAGTTGATTGGTAGGAATAAAAAGAATATGCTGAAGAGGTGATTGAGGCAAGTGGAAAACCTTTGTGAACCAAAGGAGGAGATGGTTTACATCTGTGAACTAGAAATTGGAGAGAGCCTTGATGAGAGGGATGATATATTAGCTGAAGATATCGAAGATTGCCATGAGGAAAATAAGAAGAGATCGGTCGAAGATCTCATAGATATTGAGGAGGGAAGTATAGAAAATTCAAGTTTCTAGATGGGAAAAGAGGAGGTGAGACTATATGAGACTCTTGAGAACTCAGAGGAGAGTTCATATTAGCAAGGAGTGATGATGGGAAAAGAGGAAAAGACATGAGAGAAACCTCATGAGCATGAAGATTCATGTGGGTTTGCAAAACATGTGAATGAAGATGATGAGAAGTTGAATACTTCAACTCTCAAGGAGGGAGATCAGAGGTGTGTTCTGATCATTTGTAATACCCCATGGCCAAGCCCCTATTGAATTGTAATGATGTTTAATGAAGTTTATAGGATGGTGAGTCAATTATTTATAAGGTGCGAGGATTATATGTTTATTAGGCTGGAGAGCCTAGATGCTAAGGCCAATGAGCCTATTTTTGCATATGTAATATGCATATAATTAATAAAATACATCATTGTGTGTAGACCAACCATGAAAGAAGAGTTATGGGGGACTAAGCTCCACTAGGAAGGGAAAGGGAAAGGGAAAGGAGGCTGAGAGGCTAGGAAAAAGGGGCTAATATTGAGGGCTTAACCCAAGGGAATATTATAATATATTCATAAAAGACTAAGGTTGGACATAACCTATTATCCTAAGTTATTTTGGGGAGAGGAACGGACTCCAAGTGGAGAGGAACAAACTCCTAGAGATCCAAGTGTCATCCAGGACACATGCAGATTTATGTGGGAAATTCCATCATTGTGGGGGCTCTCTCACCATTCTATGATTCTTGCCATCCATCCCAGGAATTCAGGCATGCACTCACTCATTGAACATGCACACATTCAACCATTATCTTCCATTTGTGAACCCTCTACCATCATGAACCTCTGTAACCTGCATGCACTGGTATTTTTCTAACCCCGTACCCTTCCTTACTCAATTTTTTCTACTGTGGCTACTTGTTGGGCTTAAGAGTTGCACAATACAAGTAGGTTGTTAGGCTTGTGGTTTGAAGAGGAAGGTTGTTAGGCCCATGGGTTGAAGAAGTAGGTTTCCAGGCCTGCGAGCAACTCTCTCCAGATGAGAGAGATTGATGGGGAAGTGATTTATTCTGGAGGGAGTCCTGCAACAACTAAAAAGCTCTAAGAATTCCTGATCTAGACTATTTCTGAAGGCCTAGAAGGGAAGTAAAGTAGTTGATGGACTATGGAAAAATGTAGGTGTATATTCTCAGGGTGGGACAAACATGCATGGAATGAGATTCTATGAGTGGTGAGCGTAAGTAGGCTCCTTGGAGGGAATCCTTCCTGTTGCATTGTGCATCTTTCCATGGTCTCATCCTAGCTTGGGATTTCCTTTTTCCTGGGTGGAGTTTAGTCCCAGCTCGGGGGTGACCCACTGCTGATAGCTTGGAGCAACATTGTCTAAGGCTGGGAGGTTCGTGGTAGGTCTGCATGCAGTTGGTTGTATTCTCATAAAAATATAAGTGCCAATTCTATGTTAATTGTATGGTGTGTATCTTGTACATGTGTTATAATGTTATGAGTATTTCATTCATATGTTGCATGTGTAGGCTTACTGTTATTTCCACATTAATCTATATTGTAGCATAATGTTGATGTCTATTTAAATTTGAATTAGATATATATGTTTATGAGCTCAAAAAAAGCATGAATAGATGAGTGGCTTAAGACTGGGGTGTGCTACATATTTGTATCAGAACTTGGCCAGTTTGGTTCTGAGGTGGCGTTTTCCAGCCTGAGTGGCTAAGGGACGCTACAAATATGGTATCTGAGTATGATATTTTCAAGTGGAATTGCCCATCATGGGTGGATGGGTATGTTACAAATTGGTATCAGAGCCCAAGTTTCAACACTTAACCTAGATGGGCCATGAATGTGGAATTGGAGTCAAAAAATCCACAAGGAATTGATGTATAGAGTGTTAGAGCAGTGCTGAAGAGAGCTCATGGGTGGTATTGGAATCTCAAGAGGTATAGCAGTTTGATAAACCACTACATACGAGATATTGGGATAAAAAGTTAAATTTGGGTCGTTGGATTTGTTTGGAAGAAGACAAATCCCCCACGACCATAATTTATGGAGAAGGTGCACAGAGGTTAAGCACATAAGTCCTTCGGACTTCGCCCCTCCAACCGTTTTAAATCTATAGTAGAGAAAATTGTCGAAGTATGGAACTAATATGGACCGTCCATTTTCCAAGGACACATGTCCTCAGATTAAGCAAGGTTCAGAGTTCGACAATCTGGGGGTTGTGGGGTGTTCAAAAGTGAAATCCTATAAAGTCCTAAAATGACTCTCAACCATAGATCATTTGGGAGGAAAAGAACTATTGGATGTATCATGTGGTTTGGCAGTTAGGTGTTCAGGGAAATCCATTGGAGGTTTCCCAGTGAAGAAATTGTCGAAGACCCGAAGCTATGGGAAGAAGCTATTGACAATCGGTAGTTAGGGAGTTTTGACAATATGTAGATGTGAAGAAATCTCCGAAGCCTCAAATCTATGGAAAGCAACTATCAGAAGTCAGTAGTTCAATAGTTTTGACAATGTGTAGATGTGAAGGAATCCTCGAAGTTTCAATGTGTTAGCACCCTGTAAATCTGCTCGGCTGTCAAAACAGACAACAGGGGTAACTGTTGAAACCAGCTTTAGAGTTGAGGCACTAGCCTTCTCAACTCAGAGAGGGCTCTCTCATGTCACTGGGTATATCTATGGAAATCGGTGGCTAGATTTGGTTTGTTTAGTGTATTTTTAATAAAGTTGATGGTAAAGAATGTGGGAACACTATGGGCTATGGAGTCAAAATTATGAAAGAGAACAGAAACAATTCATCGGTCAATAGAACTCTCTAGAGGACAAACTCTAAATAAGGCAATGAATCTGAGTTATTCTTGAAATAAAAAGATGTGTAGGAAGATAAAGAAGACAAATAACTGTATCAAAGCATTGGTGAAATGAATTTTGAATAAGTTAAGAAGACAATCACATACTTTAAATGGCTTAAGACGAGAGAATCATGGGACGAATTATGGGCCTTTAAACCCTCCAATTTAAACAAAAGAGAATATGAATGAAATGACAGGCCACAGGAAATACATACGATGAAAGGAAACAAATCTCATATCACCATCTGTTAGAATCTTTTCATGAACAGTTCAAAATGCTTCTGCATATGTATTCAATTCAATCCTAGAAATTTTCAAAGTTTTCCTGCACAGAGGGCAGGTTCCTCCTTTCTCCATGTTTCTATACTCATGACGCCAAGCATATATAGAGGAATGTTGTGTGGAATTTAAAACGTTATGACTTCCTCATAATTCAAAAATATATAGAAGTTACGAAAAGGAAGAATAGTTATACTATTTAAAGGGACCGTTAGTAACTAGTCTGTCATATCAGGACTCCCTTTTCTTAAGCCGACATATATCCAAAAATTTCTAAAATACACCAAAATTTCACCTGAGGATTCACCTTAGCATGGTGATTTCCTCTTCCAGGGTACTCCACCAATCAAGATTTTCTTTGACGCTCTCTATCATATGGGTTTTGGCCTTGTCCTTGGCCTTTTTCTCCTCTTCTTCTTTGTGGCTGGGTGGTAGGTGGTGTTTTCATGTTCATTTATGACGAGATCCCTCATAACGAGGTTTAATTTTACTTCTAACTCTGTCTTACTTTCAGTTTCGGTGTGAAATTTAGTCGCCAATATCTACAAGACCCATCTTTATTTCTTACTTATTGACCTGCTTGGTACATTAGTTGAGAACCCATTCGCACCAGACACCGTTTTATGAGTATTATCCATACATTTCAAACTTTGTAGAGACCTTGATTTGGCCACCCTTTGAAATTACATAACTTAGGAACACAGGTTGAGCTTGTTTTCCTTATGCATAAGATGGCAATTTCCCAGAATAAGATAAAATGATTTCATATCTGAGACTTGATGTTTTTTTGTAATTTAATCAAAAATTACTATCACAGTACGCTGGTATGCCACGCTTCATCAATCAAATTCGAATGATGGGCCTTGAGTTAGTTATGCGATGGCGTCCTTTTGGAAGGTCATCTGGGAGAGTGCCTGGACTGATGATGTGAGGTGATCTGACCAACCACCATCCTTCCTTCAAGTTATTGATGTGACATTTTGAGCCACGTGACATCAGGGCCATAGGAAAAGTGGTTTTGGGAAATATTTTGTCTTCCCCAATGAATGTGTAAGAGCGCCACACGTTCCCCATCAAAACCATAATGGTTTTTCCTAGTCTGCCTTCACGACGTTAAGTTCCATGCTATTCGTTAGTCCAATGCGGGCCTCGACTGCGGATCTGGGATTCTTCAAAATCAATAGTCTGTCGAGCTACTCCCTTCCCGCCTCTGCTATATATATCGAGGGATATATCTGAGTGTCCTAAACTATCACGCCTCTACTGTGGTATAGCATCTCGCTGAATCTCAGAAATGTTTAGATGTCGATATAAAAATTGTTAAGGTGATAACATTGGCTCCAACTGGGGATGCTATCCTCCCAGTGAGGTAGCAAAGAAATCGTAGACCCAATGTTTGATCCATGGGTTGTTCCCAAAACATGTGTGTACCCTTCTCCTGCCAAGCTCTATGCACTTCTTCCAACTACATGTGGGATGGCTGAGTACATTATTGAAAATTGATTGTATTTAGTACTAGAAAACTCAAACTGAAAAATGCTTGATCGACAAGATTATTTTCACATCCCTACCTACCCTAAAAATGTTGGGATGGATACTCAATCAAGTGATTCTAAAGTGCCAATGAATCCAATCAAGTAATTGGTTTCCTAGTTCTCCTTTGTCCACATTTTTCTTAAGCTGGTAGAAAAATGTAAAAGATAGCGGCTGAAAGAATAAATTGAAACCAAAATCTGAGCTTATGAATGAAACAAATTCATCCTTGACTGAAGACTATAGTAGGATGGCCACCAGACCTTCAAAACCATGAAAAATCATTTCTCCTTAATGAGCAAAAACTGAAAGGCAAGCCTCTTTCATCAACGTTAGTTGTTTTTTCTCTATTTCTTCTGTTCTTAGAACATTTTCGAATGAAATGGTAATGACAGGTTTATCTATTTTTCCATGCATATCAACAAAAATATTCATAAATTCTTGAACATCTTCAAATATGACAGCCATATTGTGTGCATCAAGTCTATCCTCTTGTTCATCAAACAAATTTGATTTGGTTTTATTAAATTTTTGTGAATTTGTTTGAATACAACCATTTTGACTTTCAAACAAATTACTTGAAATAAGTTCCTACCCATAATATTCTAGCAACTGTGAAAAGATAACAACATGCACTATTTCATATTCTAGAATGCTTATGGATGAATTTTCAAAACCCTGATTTTCAAATGACTTAGATAAAACCATTTCCCCCTCACTATCTTGTTGTATTTCTAATGGAAAAGTGGTATATAATGCTTCATCTCTTTCTCGAAAATCTATGTCATTTTTTTTTATTGTTGGAGACTTCCATAGATGCAATTTCAGAATCTTCATCTATGTCTATGTTGTTTAAAAATTGAACCACGACGTCATTCTCAAGGGAAGAGAAAATACTTTGAAGCACTTTTTCATGTTGAGAATATATATTGATTTCGAGAGAGAGAAAATGAACTTGAACAATACTTTATGGAGCAACTTCTTCTTCCTTTCTAGGCTGATAGTTGAACATAGACTGGGACTCTGAGCTAACATGACCCTTTATGTGATTGTTCATAATATTTTCATCACCACTCCACTCATGCTCGGAGGATCCCTGACCTAAGATGCTACAAATATTTTTCTTCAACAATTCAAACGAAGAAAAACATAATGGTAGGGTTGTCCTATCTGATTCAAAACCATCTTCGATTTTATCTTCAACAGATGGTTGGACTTTAGTGCAAGTAATAGGGTTTTCAGGCACACGAAAAGAGAGTTGTGGTATCTTGTCATCCTGCTTCATTAATTTAGTGTGGTTTTTCATAAGCACAACTTTACTCTCCTCAATGATGATCTTAGGATTTTCTTTCAACAATTTGAATGAAGAAAAGAATAAAGGTAAAAAATTCCCTTCTGCTAATTCAATACTTTCTTCTTTGTAACTATGATATGTAGGTTGAGTCATTTCATTATACTCTTGGAAGAAAAATTCTGATAGGGGACATGAAGTTGGTTGTTCTAAGGAGTCATCATCACATTCATCATCGTATTCATCATATATAGGTCAATCAGTAGTATATGCAATATCATCTAACAAGAACAACTCTAGCAGGTCAACATGTTCTTCAACAAATTGATTTGCAAACTCATCTTCTTGATTGTCTACGAATGAATACATAAAACCATAAGTCCTCTGCTTATCATGGGATGGATTAGAAGTTAAATCAACATCCCTTATCTCAACAAGTGGAATATAGTTCTTTGCAAAATCATTTCCATTGGAAACTTTGAGAGAACCTGTGATATTGTCTACTCTATGCTCAAAATTCCAATCAACTATTTCCTGTTCACATTTGCTTTCATGCTCTTGAGCATTCAACTCCTCATTCTGTATCAGATTACATGCTTGGATGTTGTGTTGAATGTATTGAGAATCACTAAACATTTGTTGTAAGGACTCAGGTCTTCTTTCCATCAGGAGGAAAGAAAAAATTGGATGAAGTGTAGTTGCATAATGGAGCATGGCAATAGCTTCAGAGGGTTGAATTTCTTCAAAAAATTATAATAGATGCTATAGAACTTTTTGTTGAACACAGAAATGGCTTCATTGTTGTGTATTTTCAAGGTATAAAACTCATTGAGTTGTCTCTCTAAGGATTTCTCTTTGCCCCAGAACTTTAAGAAGACCTTCTCCAATTCTACCATGGGTTGATGGTCTTTGGTTGTAAATGTTTGAACTAATGTTTGGTGTCTCCTTTCAAGGATTGAGATAAAAATATCATACACACATCATCATAGTCAATCTTGAATAAATCTATAAAATGCTCAAACCCTTGAATGTGCTTTTCATCCGAGATGATATTCGATTCTTCGTCGAACACAGTTAGGTACGCATAGTAATTTGGAGGTAAATAATGAAGGGTTTGGGGTAGCTTTAATGGTATATACCTATGTCAGGCCTTAGGGGGTGTTGGACCAAGAACAGTGGGGGAAACATTGGTTTGAGTCTCACGGGATTCATCAAGTTGGTCACTGTCATTGTGTGGCCTAGGTGAAAACTTTTTATCAAAACCAGCGACAAGGTGAAGGTATGCACATGCAATGTATAGAGGAGGAAATACAATTGCAAGTCTTTCCTGATCACTATTAAAGTACAATAGTAAAAGAAAGTTCGTTTATCATATTCAAGGAAGGAGCAAAGGAAACCTAAAACGAAAAGTAAAATGCTTTGTAAGAGGTCCCATTTTGAGTACCTGTTTTCCCTCATGATGCCTTTCCTCGCCCCTGTCAAGGGGTTTCATCTTTCAGTGAAGTATTTGTCTTGCGCTTGAAGCATTGAGAGCAAAGTCACCTCTTGAAAATTCAAGATTCTTTTATCAGTGGAGTTTCCTTCAAACCAATGTGGAGTCTCCATAGTAGGAATACAACCAATGTGTGCCTAAGTGTTTTCCACTCTCATACCTTAGAACTCAACCATGTCACTCTTCCCAGGGAAGCATTTCAATTTTGATCCCTGGCAACAGCGCCAGAATGTTAGCACCCTGTAAATTTGCCCGTCTGTCAAAACAGACGAGAGGGGTAATTGTTGCAACCAGCTTTAGAGTTGAGGCACTAGCCTTCTCAACTCAGAGAGGGCTCTCTCATGTCACTAGGTATATCTATGGGAATCAGTGGCTAGATTTGGTTTGTTTAGAGGATTTTTAATAAATTTGATGGTAAATAAGGGGGGAACACTATGGGCTATGGAGTCAAAATTCTGAAAGTGAACGAAAACAATGCATCAGTCAATAGAACTCTCCAGAGGACAAAGGCTAAATAAGGCAATGAATCTGAGTTATTCTTGAAATAAAAAGATGTGTAGGAAGATAAAGAAGACAAATAACTGTATCAGAGCATTGCTGAAATGTATTCTAAATAAGTTAAGAAGACAATCACATAGTTTGAATTGCTTAAGCCGAGAGCATCACGGGATGAATTCTGGGCCTTTAAATCCTCCAATTTAAATAAAAGAGAATATGAATGAAATGATAGGCCACAGGAAATACATACGATGAAAGGAAACAAAACTCATATCACCATCCGTTAGAATATTTTCATGAACAGTTCAAAATGCTTGTGCATATGTATTCAATTCAATCCTAGAAATTTACAAAGATTTCCTGCATAGAAGGAAGGCTCCTCCTTTCTCCATGTTTCTATACTCGTCAGGCCAAACATATATAGAGGAGTGTCGCGTGAAATTTAAAATGTTCTGACTTCCTCATAATTCAAAAATAGATACAAGTTACAAAAAGGAAGAATAGTTATACTATTTAAAGGGACCGTTAGTAACCACTCTGTCATATCAGGACTCCCTTTTCTTAAGCCGACATATATCCAAAACTTTCAAAAATACACCAAAATTTCACCCGAGGATTCACCTTATCTTGGCGATTTCCTCTTCCAGGGTACTCCACCAATCGAGATTTTCTCTGATGCTCTCTGTCATCTAGGTTTTGGCCTCTGTCCTCCACCTTTTTCTCCTCTTCTTCTTTGCAACTGAGTAGCAGGTGTTGTCCGCACATTCATTTATGACGAGATACCTCATAAAGGGGTTTAATTTTACTCCCGACTCTGTCTTAGTTTCAGGTTCGGTGTGAAATTTAGTCGCCCATATCTGCAGGACCCATGTTTCTTTCTTACTATCGCCCTCCTTGGTACATTAGTTGAGAACCCAGTCGCGCCAGACACCGTTTGATGAGTATTATGCATACCTTTCAAACTTTGTAGAGACCTTGATTTGGCCACCCTTTGAAATTATAGAACTCGAGAACACAGGTCAAGCTTGTTTTCCTTACGCATAAGATGGCAATTTCCCAGAATAAGATAAAATGATTTCATATCTAAGACTTGATGTTTTTTTGTACTGTAATCATGAATTACTGTCACAGTATGCTGGTATGCCATTCTTCATCAATCAACTTCGAATTATGGGCCTCGATTTAGTTATGCGATGACATCCTTTTAGCATGTCATCTGGGAGAGTGCTTGGACCAATGATGTGAGGTGATCTGACCAACTGCCATCCTCCCCGTGATTTATTGATGTGTTATTTTGAACCACGTGACATCAGGGCCATAGGAAACGTGGTTTCGGGCAATCCATTGTTTGTCGTGATGCATGAGCAAGAGCTCCACGCGTTCCCCATCAAAACCATAATGGTTTTTCTTGGTCTGCCTTCGCGACGTTAAGTTTTGTGCTATTGCTTGGTCTGATGCATGCCTTGACCATGGATCTAGGATTCTTCAAAATCAACGGTCCATCGAGCTACTCCCTTCCCCCCTCTGATATATATGCCGCAGGTTATAGCCAAGCACCCTAAACTATCATGCCTCTACTGTGGTATAGCATCTCACTGAATCTCATAAATTTTTAGATCCAGATATAAAAATTTTAAGGTGATAACATGATGCACCGGATATGATGTGGCATGATGACATCACCTAGAGTGGCGTGGACCTACTTAGGTCTACCACGTGTCACTTGTTTTTGTATTTTTGATAGGCCCTTAGTATCGATTGGGACTTGACACATGTCATTCGTTGGTGGGGCCACATGTCACCACCTTGATTGGTGACAACTGTACTACGTGGACCCGAAAAGGTTAAGAATTTTGGGAGTTTGGTGTTTGAGCGAATTTTTTTTTAAGAACTTCCAGACCTCCAAAGTCCTGTAGTCCTTAAGTCCCAAAGTTCCAAAGTCACGAATCACCGAAGTGAGATGGCATGGTGACGTCACCTGGGGTGATGTGGAAACACAATATGCATGCCATGTGTCAGTGTTTTATGTGCTTTTGAAAGGATGATTTTTTTAGTTAGACCTTGACACATGTCAACCCTCATATTGGACCATGCGTTTGCTTCTTCAGATCTTCCATGTAGCACCTGGGTGTGCAGTACTAAGTCGACCCCAGGAGTTTTCCAATTCGATGTTTGGAAGGAATGAAGTGAGAGGAAGGAAAAACCCCTGAAGATCTGAAGAGTGGATTAAATCCTCACTGTTCATCAGGAGAGGACACGCTGAAGTAGATCCCATGGTATAGGAAATTCAAGGCATAAATAGTTGAGGTCGAGGACTTCTAGAGTCCATATTGACCGTTGATCATAGGGGATGAATGGCGCCATATCCCAAGTTCCAAAGAAGTAGTACTCTGAGGAATTTGAGTTGCAGGTGGATTGATTGGGAGAAGACATGTGGAGGAAGCATAGGATCTCTGGTAATTCGACACTCCGAGAGATCTATGAATAAGTGCTTGGAAATCCTCGAATCCCAGAGTTCCGTATTAAATTTGAGTCATTGTATGTTGTGAAGTTGTAGAATGTTGATTCACCATCCTTCATGAGTTCTCAAATTCAGTGTTCTAGGGTATTTTAAAGTTTCGATTTGTGAAAACCGTCGAATCTCGGAGTCCTGGAGCTCCTATCCACAGTAGATTTAAACAAGGAATGAGGACCGCCAATTTGTACGTCCTCCGAGTATTCAGAGAATAGGTGTTCGGGGAAATTGTATTGTAATAGAGGCAGATCCTCTTAATCCCCTAAGTTCTGGAGCCCTGAAGCATAGGATAAGCACCTAGATTTTAGTGCTAGGTCACAACATGTGGTCACATGATTTTGGGGGCCGAAGGAAAGGGGATAGCGCCCAAATTTTTTTCTTCAAAAAAAGAAATGTCTTAGAGAAGGAGCCCATGGGATTTTCAATTGTACATACCTACACCTAAAGAAGTAAGGAAGGCCTGTAAACCTAAAGAATGGATCCATCATGGATCCAAGATCCAATTTGACTCTGAGTTGGAAGAATCCATGTGCAGGATTTCATCACTAAAAGGACAAATTGTTCAAATATGCATAAATTCCTCCTCAAAACTCATAATTGAGCATGGAAATATCCATTGGAAAGGTATTGAAGAGTAGAAGATAACCGTTCACCCAAAAAATTGTATCTAAACAATCAATTTCTTAGGAAATCATCAAAAAAGAATTTTGATATATATTAATGAATCACAATGGTTCATGAAATTATTAAGAACAATTAGCCTGGAAAATTTCTATTGGTTGCACATTTTTTCAAAATTAAATCTCTAAGATCAGAGTCATCATAGAGTGCAGAGTGATGGAGGATAAAGAGATAGTGTAATGTACCCAGCCACCGACATGTCGGGAAACGTCACTTTGGAATTTCATTGTAATACCATTTTGTGGCAGCCCCAGCCACCCAGGTCGGACCATGTAACACCACCAATAGACTGCTAAGCTCTGGTAGTAGATTAATTGTTCATCCCAGAGTACATATATATTACATGCATTCTAATGAAATAAAGGGCAATAGAATATACTGCTATCATACTAACGCATGCAAAACATGCAACAAAAGCACATGATAACATTGTAAAAATCACATACATGCACATCATACATCATTAAACACATAATTGATACTTATCTTTGGATTTTGAAGACCACCGACTATGTGCAGAACTTCCACAAACCTCCCAGCCTTAGACCAAACTGATCATAACTCTCAGTAGTGGGTCACCCATGAGCTGGGACTAAACTCCACTGGGAAATGGATTCCTAGGTTTGGTAAGGCCAACAAGAAGTCACACAATTCAATAGAAAGGATTCTCTCAGGAGCCACTTATGCCCACTTCTCACAAACTCTCATTCCCCACATGCCTGTCCCACCCTAGGAGTATACACCTTCATTGTCACGCATTTCATTGGCTACTCCACCTCCCTTCTTAGGCTTCATCAATAGGTTGGAAAGGAACTCTTAGAACTCTGTAGCTACTACTGGACTCTCTCCAGGAGAATTCACTTCCTCACCATACTCTCTCACCTAGAGAGAGTTGCTCACAGGCCTAACAACCTGCCTCTTCAATCTACGGGCCTGAAAACCCGCCTTTTCAAACTACAGGTTTGTCAATCTGTTTCTTTTATCCATCTCCCAATACAAACAGGCAAGGGCGAAGTAAAAAACTACACTCGAGTAAGGAAGAGTATGACTCTGAAAAATACTAGTGTGTGAGTGAACTTGTCAGGATAAAGGTGGTTGACTGGTTAGAGAATCGTGAGAATGGTTTGAATGGTGAGAATCAACGGTGTGTCCCTGAACCTTCGTGAGTCCCCATCCAAACAAAAATAATTTCCATTTAAAACTACATGTGCCTAAGATGACATATGTCACTCATGAATCACGTTCCTTTCCATTTGGAATTCATTCCCTCTTCCCAAAGGAACTTAGGATATAATCATATCCTTCTATCAACATTTAGAATAATAATAAATTATTCTTGGACTTAAGATCTTAAGATTAGTCCCTATTTCCATCCTCTCATCCCCCTCTCCCTTACCCATCCTAGTGGATATTAGTCTCCCATACTCTTTCTTCGTGGTCGGTCTACACACAACAATGTTTTTATATTAATAATATGAATATTTACATGTAAAAAACAAGCTCCTGGCCTTTAACACATAGGCTCTTCATCCTAATAAACACATAATCCTATCAACTTATAATTTCTTGGCTCACCATCCTACAAAACATGTTACAATTCATAAATACTATTGGGGCTCATCCTTGGGGATATTACAATCCCCTCCTCTTATTTTTGCATTGTCCCCGACGAAACTTATTTATACAACATAAAAAATATTGAAAAATATTGAAAAATGATGTGGGTATTCCTCCCACATAGCATCCTCATGATCCCATGTCATGTCCTCAGAATCATACTAGGTCCACTGGACCTTTACAAGCCCTATGGTTCGATTCCAGAGATGATTTCTCTTCCTATCCATTATGTGCACCAGATGCACTTGCAAGGTTCCTTCTTGCTCCACCTGAATCACATTCCAATCAATCACATGATTAGGATCAAGTATATACTTCTTGAGAAATGAAACATGAAATACATTATGAACAATCATGGATGTCGAAAATGCAGGCATATAATAAACTGGTCCAATCCTTTCTAGGATTTCAAATGCTCCACAATATCTGGTTGCCAACTTGGAACAATTTACCAGCTTCAGGGAACTTTTGTTGGCTTTCACTTTCAAGAAAACATGATCACCCACTTTAAACTCCCTGTGGGTTATGTTCTTATCAACATAAAATTTCTTCCTGTCTTGGGCAACCTTCAAATTCTACTTAATCTTCAACATTTTCTCTTCCATTTCCTTGAGCAACTTTGGCCCAATAATTTCTCTATCAGTTTGGTTGTCCCAACTCACTAGTGTGTTTCACTTTCTGCCATAAAGTGCTTCGAACGAGCTCATCTTCAGTGATGCTTGATACCCATTGTTGTAAGAAAATTCTACCAAGTGTACATAATCCTCCAATTTAGATGGGTTTTCCATCACATACATCCTTATCATGTCCTTTATCACTTGGTTCACCCTTTATGTTTTCCCATCAGACTCAGGATGATTGGCTGTGTCAAAGTTCAGGTTCGTTCCAAACCCCTTGAATAACCCTCTCCAAAACTTTGAGGTAAATTTTGGGTCTCTTTTAGACACAATTGTCTTGGGTATGCCATGCAATTGTGCTACTTCCCTCATATAGATATCAACAACATTAGCTTCTTTGTGAGTAGTCTTCAATGGAATAAAATGGGCATCTTTAGTAAACTTATCCACTACAACCATGATGGAATCATGTTGCTTGTTTGTTTTGGGTAATCCTGTGATGAAATCCATTGTCACCACTTCCCACTTCCACTCAGTAATAGGTAATGGTTGCAGTAATCTAGCTCGGTGTCTATGCTCATCCTTGACCCTTTGACATTCTAAGATTTTAGCTATGTATTCAACAATCTCCTTCTTCATGCCTAGCCAATAAATTTGGCTCTTGACTGATGAAATTGTTTTTTTATATCTTGGGTGTCTGCATAAGGTACATTGTACATTTCTTTCAAAATTGCACTCCTCAATTTAGGAGAATTGGGTACATAAACTATTTTTTTGTACCAGAGAAATCCATCAATTCCCAATTTATAATCTTCAACTTTCTGCTGCATTTTACCTTGCTACAATTTTGTTACCAATTCCTTGTACTGCAAATCGGCTTTTACATCTTCCAAAATTTTTCCTTTAAAATCCATTTGATACATGCTAATGGATGTAGGATGTATTTCATGCACTCTTCTATTGAGTGCATCAACCACTTTGTGCTCCTTTCCTTTGATGTGTTTGATATTAAAGTCACACTCACGGAGGAATTCCAACCATCTACTATACATGGAATTTAGAGTAGGATGATAAAAAAAATATTTTAGACCATTATCGTATGTCCTCAGCTCAAACTTCTTTTGCATGATGTAGTGCCTCCACTTCTTCAAGGGGTGCACTATGGCCTCCAAATCCAAATCGTGAGTGGCATAGAGCCTTTCATGCTCCTTCAAATTACTTGACTTATAACATACTACAAACCCATTTTGACTGAGGACTCCACCCAGTCCTTCTTTACATGCATATGTGCATACGATGAAGTATTCATTTGGATTTGCAATCCTCAGAATTGAAGCATTGGTTAACAGTTTCTTCAATTGCTAGAAGCTTATTTCACATTCTTCTGTCCATTGAAATTTCTTCCCCTTCCTTTGCAAGGAAGTGATGGGGTGAGCTATTCTTGAAAACCCTGCAATGAACCTTATGAAATAGCTAGCTATACCCATGAAGGATCCGACTTCTGTCACATTCGTTGGGGCTGACCATTCTCTAATGGCTTCTATATTTTCAGGCTATCCTCATATATGATATGCCCCAAATAGTGAATTTTGTTTTGATAAAATGAGCACTTGCTCAATTTTTCATACAAATAATGTTCTCTTAGCACTTGCAACATCATCCTCAAATGTTTCTCATGCTCTTCTTCTAAATTGGAATATAAAATAATGTCATCCAGAAAAACAATGACAAACTATTCTAAATATTCTTCGAGACCACCATTCATTAAGCACATAAAAATAGTTGGTGCATTTGACAACCCAAATGGCACAACTATGAACTCATAATGACCATACCTTGTCCTGAAGGAGGTCTTGATGATATATTCCTCTTTAATCCTTACCTGATGATATCCTAACTTGAGATCTATCTTTGAGAATATCTTTTCATCCTTCAACTGATCAAAGAGATCATCGATCCTTGGAAAAGGATACTTGTTCTTTATAGTCACTTTGTTCAACTGTATGAAATCGATGCACAATCTCAATGTCCCATCTTTCTTATTCACGAACAAGACTAGGGCACCCCAAGGTGACACACTTGGGAGTATATACCACTTCTTTGCAAGTTCTTCAATTTGCATTTGTAATTCCTTCAGCTCTGGTGTACTCATTCTGTAGGGATTATTCGACACCGGAGCTGCTCCAGGCATCAGATTTATAGAGAAATCAAATATATTTTTGGAGGTAGTCTTGGTACCTCCTTGAACACATCCTCAAAATCCTCAAGGACTGCATGATCCTCCAGATTTGGCACCTTATACTTAGATTCTTCCTCCATATGGGTTGAAAATATTTGATATCCCTTCCCAAAACACTTCTTTAGCTGCATTGCTGAGATTTCCTAGACAATAACTGCCCTTGGTATTCCTTGGATTGTTTTTTGATTTCCTTCGTCATCTAGGAAAGTGAATCCCTTGTTATGGAATTCTAATATGGAATGGTGTTAGTCCAACCAATCCATACCAATCAAGCCGTCACATGACCCCAAAGGAAAGATGTTCAAATCTGCCTTGGTACTCAGTCCATTCATTCCCACTGGACATGACTTAACCAACTCAACAACCTTTCTCTTGGCTCATGTAGCTAGTTGCACCAACTAAGATTTCACATGCTTGCTTCTTGGAAATTTCAACCTTTCCACTACCTTGGGGTCTATATAACTATGAATAGCCCTTGAATCAATTAAAATAGTAAAGGCATGGTTATTGATCATACCTTCAACTTCAATCATGTGTGATTGAAACTCAACTTGCTTGTTTTCCATGGCTTCATAGATCCTCGGTACTCTACTGCCCATGTCCTCCACTGTTTTTTCTTGCCGAACATTGTTGACAACTCTCACTTTGTTACTTCTGTGAGGGCAATATCTATACTTGTGATCCCTTTTACAACCCCAAGATTGCATAGGTGGTAGTCTTGGCCTTTGTCCACCTACTTCAACCATCCTGGGCTCTCTAAAAACTAGTTGTCTTTGAGGACTATTCTTGAAAAAGGATGGCTTGTTCCCCTTCTATTGTTGTTCCCTCTTAAACTTCTTATTGTCTTCCCAAGCTATTTGGAAAGTAGGCTTTCCTTTATGCTGATCATACAAGAATTTCTCTCTCCTTATGGTTTCTTCCATAGTTCTAGGATCATCATATTGGATATTGTCACTAAGGAAATTTGGTAGTCCACTCAAATATCTTTGTATTTTGACAATCTCATCTTTGATGAAAGAGACATAATTCAACAACTCTAGGAATCTTCTTTCATATTTATCTATAGTCATGCTTCCCAATTTGAGTTCAAAGAACTCTTTCATCTTTTTGTCATAGTAGCTCTTAGTTAAGTATTTATTTTCAAAGTGTTTCTTGAATTCCCTCCAGGTAACATTCTTCTCTTTGATATGTTGTACTTGCATAAGTTGACCCCACCACATGGATGCTTTTCATTTCAGTTGATACATTGCAATTATTCCTTCTACATGAGAGGAGTAATTCTGCAGTTGGAAATATTTCCTCATGCCAAGAAGCCATGTCTGAGTGTCTTCCTTCTTTTGGTGCTCTCCATCAAACGTAGGAGTGTTATAACTGTAAATTGCACCACATATGGATACCTCACATCAAGCCTTCTTACTTACCATTTTTTCCAAGCCATCATTGAAAGATTTTCATAAAAAACATTATTTTTGAAGATGTATGTGCTATGCAACACTACTACCCACGTGTGTACGCTAGATGAACCATTAATGAACGCATACATATGCTAGTTGCACCATTACAGCCCACATATACTCACAAAAGTTGTAAAAATAAAAAAATTGTAAGGAGATATGGGATTTTGGGTAGTTTCCCAACCAATTGACCACCCATAGCCCGTCACCCAACTGAATAACTATATTTTTAGCATATTAAAGAAGGTGTTGGGGTCTCATTCAAAATTTAAGCATAAGAACAATGAAACTTTACCCATTTCACTTCCCCCCCTTGTTCTAAGAATTTGCAGCCACATTGTGAGTTTTGAGCCAAAATTCCTCATTCTAGCCTTTTTCCTCCATTACTAGCCTAATCCATTCCCTAGAGAGAGGTGAAGAGGAGAAAAACATGTGGAAGTGGAAGTTGGAGCTTAGTGAAGAGGATCCCGAACCAGGTTCAAGGAGTAGTCACCAGTCTCATTGTAAGTAACTTTGTGAGATTAATAAAAAGGATTACTTTTTATTTCCCAAATATGATGTGTTCAACTTCTATGTTTGATTTACATGTTATTATGACATATAACCCACTAAATCAAATATAAGATGCATGTTCCTAGTTATTTGTTTGTCTATTTATGAATGAAGGTCTACCTTGGGAGGATATTTGCATTCAAGGAGCAACCGAACACAAAAGGATTGACACCAGACACAGAGTTTAAGGTAGATTTACCAGACCCTTTTATCTTGTGTTTTATGCATGAATGTGGGATGTATCTGGGATAGTTGGTAAAAATTAGGAGACTTTAAATGTTTATCTCTACTTACATGTTGAACCCTAGTGTAGTCCATAGGGGGATTTTCCCACTATAGCAGAATTGGAGACCATATTGGGGAAGCCTCTAGGGTTTTTAGGGGATATGTTTTTGGGTTCTTTAATTGGTTTGATTGCCTTTTTTGAGTTTCTGTAATTTTTTGAGTCTTTAAGGGATT
>ML804599.1:189142-222111 GCA_009831015.1 Picea engelmannii | reverse complement strand
AAAAATTATAATAGATGCTATAGAACTTTTTGTTGAACACAGAAATGGCTTCATTGTTGTGTATTTTCAAGGTATAAAACTCATTGAGTTGTCTCTCTAAGGATTTCTCTTTGCCCCAGAACTTTAAGAAGACCTTCTCCAATTCTACCATGGGTTGATGGTCTTTGGTTGTAAATGTTTGAACTAATGTTTGGTGTCTCCTTTCAAGGATTGAGATAAAAATATCATACACACATCATCATAGTCAATCTTGAATAAATCTATAAAATGCTCAAACCCTTGAATGTGCTTTTCATCCGAGATGATATTCGATTCTTCGTCGAACACAGTTAGGTACGCATAGTAATTTGGAGGTAAATAATGAAGGGTTTGGGGTAGCTTTAATGGTATATACCTATGTCAGGCCTTAGGGGGTGTTGGACCAAGAACAGTGGGGGAAACATTGGTTTGAGTCTCACGGGATTCATCAAGTTGGTCACTGTCATTGTGTGGCCTAGGTGAAAACTTTTTATCAAAACCAGCGACAAGGTGAAGGTATGCACATGCAATGTATAGAGGAGGAAATACAATTGCAAGTCTTTCCTGATCACTATTAAAGTACAATAGTAAAAGAAAGTTCGTTTATCATATTCAAGGAAGGAGCAAAGGAAACCTAAAACGAAAAGTAAAATGCTTTGTAAGAGGTCCCATTTTGAGTACCTGTTTTCCCTCATGATGCCTTTCCTCGCCCCTGTCAAGGGGTTTCATCTTTCAGTGAAGTATTTGTCTTGCGCTTGAAGCATTGAGAGCAAAGTCACCTCTTGAAAATTCAAGATTCTTTTATCAGTGGAGTTTCCTTCAAACCAATGTGGAGTCTCCATAGTAGGAATACAACCAATGTGTGCCTAAGTGTTTTCCACTCTCATACCTTAGAACTCAACCATGTCACTCTTCCCAGGGAAGCATTTCAATTTTGATCCCTGGCAACAGCGCCAGAATGTTAGCACCCTGTAAATTTGCCCGTCTGTCAAAACAGACGAGAGGGGTAATTGTTGCAACCAGCTTTAGAGTTGAGGCACTAGCCTTCTCAACTCAGAGAGGGCTCTCTCATGTCACTAGGTATATCTATGGGAATCAGTGGCTAGATTTGGTTTGTTTAGAGGATTTTTAATAAATTTGATGGTAAATAAGGGGGGAACACTATGGGCTATGGAGTCAAAATTCTGAAAGTGAACGAAAACAATGCATCAGTCAATAGAACTCTCCAGAGGACAAAGGCTAAATAAGGCAATGAATCTGAGTTATTCTTGAAATAAAAAGATGTGTAGGAAGATAAAGAAGACAAATAACTGTATCAGAGCATTGCTGAAATGTATTCTAAATAAGTTAAGAAGACAATCACATAGTTTGAATTGCTTAAGCCGAGAGCATCACGGGATGAATTCTGGGCCTTTAAATCCTCCAATTTAAATAAAAGAGAATATGAATGAAATGATAGGCCACAGGAAATACATACGATGAAAGGAAACAAAACTCATATCACCATCCGTTAGAATATTTTCATGAACAGTTCAAAATGCTTGTGCATATGTATTCAATTCAATCCTAGAAATTTACAAAGATTTCCTGCATAGAAGGAAGGCTCCTCCTTTCTCCATGTTTCTATACTCGTCAGGCCAAACATATATAGAGGAGTGTCGCGTGAAATTTAAAATGTTCTGACTTCCTCATAATTCAAAAATAGATACAAGTTACAAAAAGGAAGAATAGTTATACTATTTAAAGGGACCGTTAGTAACCACTCTGTCATATCAGGACTCCCTTTTCTTAAGCCGACATATATCCAAAACTTTCAAAAATACACCAAAATTTCACCCGAGGATTCACCTTATCTTGGCGATTTCCTCTTCCAGGGTACTCCACCAATCGAGATTTTCTCTGATGCTCTCTGTCATCTAGGTTTTGGCCTCTGTCCTCCACCTTTTTCTCCTCTTCTTCTTTGCAACTGAGTAGCAGGTGTTGTCCGCACATTCATTTATGACGAGATACCTCATAAAGGGGTTTAATTTTACTCCCGACTCTGTCTTAGTTTCAGGTTCGGTGTGAAATTTAGTCGCCCATATCTGCAGGACCCATGTTTCTTTCTTACTATCGCCCTCCTTGGTACATTAGTTGAGAACCCAGTCGCGCCAGACACCGTTTGATGAGTATTATGCATACCTTTCAAACTTTGTAGAGACCTTGATTTGGCCACCCTTTGAAATTATAGAACTCGAGAACACAGGTCAAGCTTGTTTTCCTTACGCATAAGATGGCAATTTCCCAGAATAAGATAAAATGATTTCATATCTAAGACTTGATGTTTTTTTGTACTGTAATCATGAATTACTGTCACAGTATGCTGGTATGCCATTCTTCATCAATCAACTTCGAATTATGGGCCTCGATTTAGTTATGCGATGACATCCTTTTAGCATGTCATCTGGGAGAGTGCTTGGACCAATGATGTGAGGTGATCTGACCAACTGCCATCCTCCCCGTGATTTATTGATGTGTTATTTTGAACCACGTGACATCAGGGCCATAGGAAACGTGGTTTCGGGCAATCCATTGTTTGTCGTGATGCATGAGCAAGAGCTCCACGCGTTCCCCATCAAAACCATAATGGTTTTTCTTGGTCTGCCTTCGCGACGTTAAGTTTTGTGCTATTGCTTGGTCTGATGCATGCCTTGACCATGGATCTAGGATTCTTCAAAATCAACGGTCCATCGAGCTACTCCCTTCCCCCCTCTGATATATATGCCGCAGGTTATAGCCAAGCACCCTAAACTATCATGCCTCTACTGTGGTATAGCATCTCACTGAATCTCATAAATTTTTAGATCCAGATATAAAAATTTTAAGGTGATAACATGATGCACCGGATATGATGTGGCATGATGACATCACCTAGAGTGGCGTGGACCTACTTAGGTCTACCACGTGTCACTTGTTTTTGTATTTTTGATAGGCCCTTAGTATCGATTGGGACTTGACACATGTCATTCGTTGGTGGGGCCACATGTCACCACCTTGATTGGTGACAACTGTACTACGTGGACCCGAAAAGGTTAAGAATTTTGGGAGTTTGGTGTTTGAGCGAATTTTTTTTTAAGAACTTCCAGACCTCCAAAGTCCTGTAGTCCTTAAGTCCCAAAGTTCCAAAGTCACGAATCACCGAAGTGAGATGGCATGGTGACGTCACCTGGGGTGATGTGGAAACACAATATGCATGCCATGTGTCAGTGTTTTATGTGCTTTTGAAAGGATGATTTTTTTAGTTAGACCTTGACACATGTCAACCCTCATATTGGACCATGCGTTTGCTTCTTCAGATCTTCCATGTAGCACCTGGGTGTGCAGTACTAAGTCGACCCCAGGAGTTTTCCAATTCGATGTTTGGAAGGAATGAAGTGAGAGGAAGGAAAAACCCCTGAAGATCTGAAGAGTGGATTAAATCCTCACTGTTCATCAGGAGAGGACACGCTGAAGTAGATCCCATGGTATAGGAAATTCAAGGCATAAATAGTTGAGGTCGAGGACTTCTAGAGTCCATATTGACCGTTGATCATAGGGGATGAATGGCGCCATATCCCAAGTTCCAAAGAAGTAGTACTCTGAGGAATTTGAGTTGCAGGTGGATTGATTGGGAGAAGACATGTGGAGGAAGCATAGGATCTCTGGTAATTCGACACTCCGAGAGATCTATGAATAAGTGCTTGGAAATCCTCGAATCCCAGAGTTCCGTATTAAATTTGAGTCATTGTATGTTGTGAAGTTGTAGAATGTTGATTCACCATCCTTCATGAGTTCTCAAATTCAGTGTTCTAGGGTATTTTAAAGTTTCGATTTGTGAAAACCGTCGAATCTCGGAGTCCTGGAGCTCCTATCCACAGTAGATTTAAACAAGGAATGAGGACCGCCAATTTGTACGTCCTCCGAGTATTCAGAGAATAGGTGTTCGGGGAAATTGTATTGTAATAGAGGCAGATCCTCTTAATCCCCTAAGTTCTGGAGCCCTGAAGCATAGGATAAGCACCTAGATTTTAGTGCTAGGTCACAACATGTGGTCACATGATTTTGGGGGCCGAAGGAAAGGGGATAGCGCCCAAATTTTTTTCTTCAAAAAAAGAAATGTCTTAGAGAAGGAGCCCATGGGATTTTCAATTGTACATACCTACACCTAAAGAAGTAAGGAAGGCCTGTAAACCTAAAGAATGGATCCATCATGGATCCAAGATCCAATTTGACTCTGAGTTGGAAGAATCCATGTGCAGGATTTCATCACTAAAAGGACAAATTGTTCAAATATGCATAAATTCCTCCTCAAAACTCATAATTGAGCATGGAAATATCCATTGGAAAGGTATTGAAGAGTAGAAGATAACCGTTCACCCAAAAAATTGTATCTAAACAATCAATTTCTTAGGAAATCATCAAAAAAGAATTTTGATATATATTAATGAATCACAATGGTTCATGAAATTATTAAGAACAATTAGCCTGGAAAATTTCTATTGGTTGCACATTTTTTCAAAATTAAATCTCTAAGATCAGAGTCATCATAGAGTGCAGAGTGATGGAGGATAAAGAGATAGTGTAATGTACCCAGCCACCGACATGTCGGGAAACGTCACTTTGGAATTTCATTGTAATACCATTTTGTGGCAGCCCCAGCCACCCAGGTCGGACCATGTAACACCACCAATAGACTGCTAAGCTCTGGTAGTAGATTAATTGTTCATCCCAGAGTACATATATATTACATGCATTCTAATGAAATAAAGGGCAATAGAATATACTGCTATCATACTAACGCATGCAAAACATGCAACAAAAGCACATGATAACATTGTAAAAATCACATACATGCACATCATACATCATTAAACACATAATTGATACTTATCTTTGGATTTTGAAGACCACCGACTATGTGCAGAACTTCCACAAACCTCCCAGCCTTAGACCAAACTGATCATAACTCTCAGTAGTGGGTCACCCATGAGCTGGGACTAAACTCCACTGGGAAATGGATTCCTAGGTTTGGTAAGGCCAACAAGAAGTCACACAATTCAATAGAAAGGATTCTCTCAGGAGCCACTTATGCCCACTTCTCACAAACTCTCATTCCCCACATGCCTGTCCCACCCTAGGAGTATACACCTTCATTGTCACGCATTTCATTGGCTACTCCACCTCCCTTCTTAGGCTTCATCAATAGGTTGGAAAGGAACTCTTAGAACTCTGTAGCTACTACTGGACTCTCTCCAGGAGAATTCACTTCCTCACCATACTCTCTCACCTAGAGAGAGTTGCTCACAGGCCTAACAACCTGCCTCTTCAATCTACGGGCCTGAAAACCCGCCTTTTCAAACTACAGGTTTGTCAATCTGTTTCTTTTATCCATCTCCCAATACAAACAGGCAAGGGCGAAGTAAAAAACTACACTCGAGTAAGGAAGAGTATGACTCTGAAAAATACTAGTGTGTGAGTGAACTTGTCAGGATAAAGGTGGTTGACTGGTTAGAGAATCGTGAGAATGGTTTGAATGGTGAGAATCAACGGTGTGTCCCTGAACCTTCGTGAGTCCCCATCCAAACAAAAATAATTTCCATTTAAAACTACATGTGCCTAAGATGACATATGTCACTCATGAATCACGTTCCTTTCCATTTGGAATTCATTCCCTCTTCCCAAAGGAACTTAGGATATAATCATATCCTTCTATCAACATTTAGAATAATAATAAATTATTCTTGGACTTAAGATCTTAAGATTAGTCCCTATTTCCATCCTCTCATCCCCCTCTCCCTTACCCATCCTAGTGGATATTAGTCTCCCATACTCTTTCTTCGTGGTCGGTCTACACACAACAATGTTTTTATATTAATAATATGAATATTTACATGTAAAAAACAAGCTCCTGGCCTTTAACACATAGGCTCTTCATCCTAATAAACACATAATCCTATCAACTTATAATTTCTTGGCTCACCATCCTACAAAACATGTTACAATTCATAAATACTATTGGGGCTCATCCTTGGGGATATTACAATCCCCTCCTCTTATTTTTGCATTGTCCCCGACGAAACTTATTTATACAACATAAAAAATATTGAAAAATATTGAAAAATGATGTGGGTATTCCTCCCACATAGCATCCTCATGATCCCATGTCATGTCCTCAGAATCATACTAGGTCCACTGGACCTTTACAAGCCCTATGGTTCGATTCCAGAGATGATTTCTCTTCCTATCCATTATGTGCACCAGATGCACTTGCAAGGTTCCTTCTTGCTCCACCTGAATCACATTCCAATCAATCACATGATTAGGATCAAGTATATACTTCTTGAGAAATGAAACATGAAATACATTATGAACAATCATGGATGTCGAAAATGCAGGCATATAATAAACTGGTCCAATCCTTTCTAGGATTTCAAATGCTCCACAATATCTGGTTGCCAACTTGGAACAATTTACCAGCTTCAGGGAACTTTTGTTGGCTTTCACTTTCAAGAAAACATGATCACCCACTTTAAACTCCCTGTGGGTTATGTTCTTATCAACATAAAATTTCTTCCTGTCTTGGGCAACCTTCAAATTCTACTTAATCTTCAACATTTTCTCTTCCATTTCCTTGAGCAACTTTGGCCCAATAATTTCTCTATCAGTTTGGTTGTCCCAACTCACTAGTGTGTTTCACTTTCTGCCATAAAGTGCTTCGAACGAGCTCATCTTCAGTGATGCTTGATACCCATTGTTGTAAGAAAATTCTACCAAGTGTACATAATCCTCCAATTTAGATGGGTTTTCCATCACATACATCCTTATCATGTCCTTTATCACTTGGTTCACCCTTTATGTTTTCCCATCAGACTCAGGATGATTGGCTGTGTCAAAGTTCAGGTTCGTTCCAAACCCCTTGAATAACCCTCTCCAAAACTTTGAGGTAAATTTTGGGTCTCTTTTAGACACAATTGTCTTGGGTATGCCATGCAATTGTGCTACTTCCCTCATATAGATATCAACAACATTAGCTTCTTTGTGAGTAGTCTTCAATGGAATAAAATGGGCATCTTTAGTAAACTTATCCACTACAACCATGATGGAATCATGTTGCTTGTTTGTTTTGGGTAATCCTGTGATGAAATCCATTGTCACCACTTCCCACTTCCACTCAGTAATAGGTAATGGTTGCAGTAATCTAGCTCGGTGTCTATGCTCATCCTTGACCCTTTGACATTCTAAGATTTTAGCTATGTATTCAACAATCTCCTTCTTCATGCCTAGCCAATAAATTTGGCTCTTGACTGATGAAATTGTTTTTTTATATCTTGGGTGTCTGCATAAGGTACATTGTACATTTCTTTCAAAATTGCACTCCTCAATTTAGGAGAATTGGGTACATAAACTATTTTTTTGTACCAGAGAAATCCATCAATTCCCAATTTATAATCTTCAACTTTCTGCTGCATTTTACCTTGCTACAATTTTGTTACCAATTCCTTGTACTGCAAATCGGCTTTTACATCTTCCAAAATTTTTCCTTTAAAATCCATTTGATACATGCTAATGGATGTAGGATGTATTTCATGCACTCTTCTATTGAGTGCATCAACCACTTTGTGCTCCTTTCCTTTGATGTGTTTGATATTAAAGTCACACTCACGGAGGAATTCCAACCATCTACTATACATGGAATTTAGAGTAGGATGATAAAAAAAATATTTTAGACCATTATCGTATGTCCTCAGCTCAAACTTCTTTTGCATGATGTAGTGCCTCCACTTCTTCAAGGGGTGCACTATGGCCTCCAAATCCAAATCGTGAGTGGCATAGAGCCTTTCATGCTCCTTCAAATTACTTGACTTATAACATACTACAAACCCATTTTGACTGAGGACTCCACCCAGTCCTTCTTTACATGCATATGTGCATACGATGAAGTATTCATTTGGATTTGCAATCCTCAGAATTGAAGCATTGGTTAACAGTTTCTTCAATTGCTAGAAGCTTATTTCACATTCTTCTGTCCATTGAAATTTCTTCCCCTTCCTTTGCAAGGAAGTGATGGGGTGAGCTATTCTTGAAAACCCTGCAATGAACCTTATGAAATAGCTAGCTATACCCATGAAGGATCCGACTTCTGTCACATTCGTTGGGGCTGACCATTCTCTAATGGCTTCTATATTTTCAGGCTATCCTCATATATGATATGCCCCAAATAGTGAATTTTGTTTTGATAAAATGAGCACTTGCTCAATTTTTCATACAAATAATGTTCTCTTAGCACTTGCAACATCATCCTCAAATGTTTCTCATGCTCTTCTTCTAAATTGGAATATAAAATAATGTCATCCAGAAAAACAATGACAAACTATTCTAAATATTCTTCGAGACCACCATTCATTAAGCACATAAAAATAGTTGGTGCATTTGACAACCCAAATGGCACAACTATGAACTCATAATGACCATACCTTGTCCTGAAGGAGGTCTTGATGATATATTCCTCTTTAATCCTTACCTGATGATATCCTAACTTGAGATCTATCTTTGAGAATATCTTTTCATCCTTCAACTGATCAAAGAGATCATCGATCCTTGGAAAAGGATACTTGTTCTTTATAGTCACTTTGTTCAACTGTATGAAATCGATGCACAATCTCAATGTCCCATCTTTCTTATTCACGAACAAGACTAGGGCACCCCAAGGTGACACACTTGGGAGTATATACCACTTCTTTGCAAGTTCTTCAATTTGCATTTGTAATTCCTTCAGCTCTGGTGTACTCATTCTGTAGGGATTATTCGACACCGGAGCTGCTCCAGGCATCAGATTTATAGAGAAATCAAATATATTTTTGGAGGTAGTCTTGGTACCTCCTTGAACACATCCTCAAAATCCTCAAGGACTGCATGATCCTCCAGATTTGGCACCTTATACTTAGATTCTTCCTCCATATGGGTTGAAAATATTTGATATCCCTTCCCAAAACACTTCTTTAGCTGCATTGCTGAGATTTCCTAGACAATAACTGCCCTTGGTATTCCTTGGATTGTTTTTTGATTTCCTTCGTCATCTAGGAAAGTGAATCCCTTGTTATGGAATTCTAATATGGAATGGTGTTAGTCCAACCAATCCATACCAATCAAGCCGTCACATGACCCCAAAGGAAAGATGTTCAAATCTGCCTTGGTACTCAGTCCATTCATTCCCACTGGACATGACTTAACCAACTCAACAACCTTTCTCTTGGCTCATGTAGCTAGTTGCACCAACTAAGATTTCACATGCTTGCTTCTTGGAAATTTCAACCTTTCCACTACCTTGGGGTCTATATAACTATGAATAGCCCTTGAATCAATTAAAATAGTAAAGGCATGGTTATTGATCATACCTTCAACTTCAATCATGTGTGATTGAAACTCAACTTGCTTGTTTTCCATGGCTTCATAGATCCTCGGTACTCTACTGCCCATGTCCTCCACTGTTTTTTCTTGCCGAACATTGTTGACAACTCTCACTTTGTTACTTCTGTGAGGGCAATATCTATACTTGTGATCCCTTTTACAACCCCAAGATTGCATAGGTGGTAGTCTTGGCCTTTGTCCACCTACTTCAACCATCCTGGGCTCTCTAAAAACTAGTTGTCTTTGAGGACTATTCTTGAAAAAGGATGGCTTGTTCCCCTTCTATTGTTGTTCCCTCTTAAACTTCTTATTGTCTTCCCAAGCTATTTGGAAAGTAGGCTTTCCTTTATGCTGATCATACAAGAATTTCTCTCTCCTTATGGTTTCTTCCATAGTTCTAGGATCATCATATTGGATATTGTCACTAAGGAAATTTGGTAGTCCACTCAAATATCTTTGTATTTTGACAATCTCATCTTTGATGAAAGAGACATAATTCAACAACTCTAGGAATCTTCTTTCATATTTATCTATAGTCATGCTTCCCAATTTGAGTTCAAAGAACTCTTTCATCTTTTTGTCATAGTAGCTCTTAGTTAAGTATTTATTTTCAAAGTGTTTCTTGAATTCCCTCCAGGTAACATTCTTCTCTTTGATATGTTGTACTTGCATAAGTTGACCCCACCACATGGATGCTTTTCATTTCAGTTGATACATTGCAATTATTCCTTCTACATGAGAGGAGTAATTCTGCAGTTGGAAATATTTCCTCATGCCAAGAAGCCATGTCTGAGTGTCTTCCTTCTTTTGGTGCTCTCCATCAAACGTAGGAGTGTTATAACTGTAAATTGCACCACATATGGATACCTCACATCAAGCCTTCTTACTTACCATTTTTTCCAAGCCATCATTGAAAGATTTTCATAAAAAACATTATTTTTGAAGATGTATGTGCTATGCAACACTACTACCCACGTGTGTACGCTAGATGAACCATTAATGAACGCATACATATGCTAGTTGCACCATTACAGCCCACATATACTCACAAAAGTTGTAAAAATAAAAAAATTGTAAGGAGATATGGGATTTTGGGTAGTTTCCCAACCAATTGACCACCCATAGCCCGTCACCCAACTGAATAACTATATTTTTAGCATATTAAAGAAGGTGTTGGGGTCTCATTCAAAATTTAAGCATAAGAACAATGAAACTTTACCCATTTCACTTCCCCCCCTTGTTCTAAGAATTTGCAGCCACATTGTGAGTTTTGAGCCAAAATTCCTCATTCTAGCCTTTTTCCTCCATTACTAGCCTAATCCATTCCCTAGAGAGAGGTGAAGAGGAGAAAAACATGTGGAAGTGGAAGTTGGAGCTTAGTGAAGAGGATCCCGAACCAGGTTCAAGGAGTAGTCACCAGTCTCATTGTAAGTAACTTTGTGAGATTAATAAAAAGGATTACTTTTTATTTCCCAAATATGATGTGTTCAACTTCTATGTTTGATTTACATGTTATTATGACATATAACCCACTAAATCAAATATAAGATGCATGTTCCTAGTTATTTGTTTGTCTATTTATGAATGAAGGTCTACCTTGGGAGGATATTTGCATTCAAGGAGCAACCGAACACAAAAGGATTGACACCAGACACAGAGTTTAAGGTAGATTTACCAGACCCTTTTATCTTGTGTTTTATGCATGAATGTGGGATGTATCTGGGATAGTTGGTAAAAATTAGGAGACTTTAAATGTTTATCTCTACTTACATGTTGAACCCTAGTGTAGTCCATAGGGGGATTTTCCCACTATAGCAGAATTGGAGACCATATTGGGGAAGCCTCTAGGGTTTTTAGGGGATATGTTTTTGGGTTCTTTAATTGGTTTGATTGCCTTTTTTGAGTTTCTGTAATTTTTTGAGTCTTTAAGGGATTCTAGTCTTCCATACCAGTACTCCCTGCCTTGTCAGCCTTGTGATGCAGGAGCATCTCTCCACGTCAGCCAACCAGCTAGCCAGCCACATCAGCGAATTCAAATCATGCATTGAAGAGAGAGGCACAACCTCATTTGAAATCTGAATTCAATGTAATTAAATGTTTAAGCTGGTGAGCTGTGAAGCCGTGCCTTTGCACAGGCTGTAGATAAGATAGGCCTTTAATGTTTGTAAGGCTGATATCTAGATCCATATGCTAGACTAGATAGCCCATTCAATGTAATTGAATAGGGTAGGTAGATTGGAGGGAAGAGCTTGAAGATCCCCCTCAGGTAAAAGGGGATTTCGTATCTCATTTTGAGTAGTAGTGGTTGTAAGAGAAGATCCAGAGAGAGCTCGAGAACACCCTTGTAAAAACAGGCATTTTCCATTTTAATAAAAACAGAAGCAGTTTTTCCTGCATGGATTCTATGTTGAATGAATGTCTGTGAGTGTTCATAGGTGTTGTAGATGTATACTGTAGGTTTGCATTTGCACGAGTGTGTCTGATTTTAGGTGAAGGTATTTGAGGCTTCATACCAGGAGGGTGTGACAGAACACTACGGGTTCTGTTATCCATGCACAGAGGTTGCATTTCTGAACTCTGCGGAGTCAGACAGAGACGTGCCAGGTGGGCACAGAAGTTGAAATCATCAACTCGGAAGGAAATACCTCAAGGATGATGAACACCTTGGAGGCAAGGTTGTGTGGGAGAAGACATAGTTGCAGACAGAAGCTCTGAGGAGTTCTGTGAATATTTTCTAGGTGGGCATTGAGCAGGCGCAAGGAGTGCACAGGGGGAGAACTCTACTATGAGTTCAGAAGAATCAGAATCACTGAGGATTCTGAGAGCTCTTCCCAGTGGGCATTGAGCAGGTGCAAGGAGTGCACAGGGGACATAACTGCTAGAAGTTTTGTGAGAAGATACTCTGCCAGGTGGGCATTTGAGTCAGTGTGCAGACATGCACAGGGAGAAGAGAACTCTTTGAGTTCTAAATTTTAAAGGAAGAGTCCACTGAGGGATCTTCACAAGGTTGTTGAACACCCTGCAGACTCAGAAAGAGGTTTCTTGAGCAGAGGGATAGCCAGGAGGGCATCCAAATTCTCCATCTGTGGAAGAAAGAAGAAGGATTTATTTCCTTAGAGAACTGAGTGTTTGAGAGGCTTAGGAGAGATAACACTTTGTGTGCATGTGAATACTCTACAGAGGTGCATGAGTTGAAGAATCCTTCAAGGATTCGAAAGGAACAAGCTCGGGAGGAATATCGTCGTTGAAGGGCGTAGGTGAGGACTCAGATTGTGGAGCTCATAGAGAAAGGGAGAAAAGGTTGAGGCCTTTGGCTTTTGAAATCCTTCCAAGGCCGGAAGAAAATTCACAAAAGCTTGGGAGGAGAAATATCGGCCATCGGATCAGCTGATAGATATTGTACCATCGTATTTCCCACGTCCATGAAGGAGCAGGAGGGGCACACAAGAACAGATGATCATAATTCTCTATGGAGAATTCACAGATTTCCATGAGCTGTCAGATCTCACGAAGGAGCAGGGGAGATACTGTAGGTATTCCCGAAAGGATTCAAAGCTCAGGAGGGGAAGAATCATTGATCCGAGCCACAAGGGTCGTTGGATCTACGCGTAGATTTGCATATCAGGGTTTCGTGGTTTGAAACTCCGTAAACTCGCCACAGAGATCGCAAAATAATGATAGGCGATATCCTGACGACTATGAGAATGGTGTGGGGCCATAGGAGTCGGAAAGCAGACAGGTGGCACATTTCATGTCAGGATTTCGTGGGTAGAAGGGCTGAGAAATTGGTGTCAAGGGTTGCGAAGCGCGAGGACACGAGAAGCGGCGAAGTGACGAGAAGACCAGGAGCCGTCCATCTGAGGAGGACAAGTGGTAGAGATCGAGAGATCTCGTGAACTTGGAAGTTCGCAAGGTGAGAGGCCAAACATTGGGTACTCCGAGTAATGAAGATGCGAGGAGCGAGGAAGAAGGATAGCCATTGGATCTAGGTCGTAGGAGGACCGTTGGATCGGAAACCCCATCGCCTATCGCGCATTCGGGGTTTTGGATGTTGAGAGGGGCCACTTTCGACATCAGAAGTCACTAAGTGCCGAGAGTAGAGGCTCGTCTAGACACGTGGCAGAGCCATAAGGTGAGACCCATGTGGTTGACGGGTGGACACGCATTGCCTAGAGAAAGCAGTCAACACTCCGTTAAATTCTCGCATTTAGGGGATTCACGGGATAAGAGTGTGAAATCTTGACGCTTCAACCTGCGAGGTTGCGAGTAGCAAAAAGTGTCAAGGGAGGAGTCAACCCGGTGTTGACCTATCACATCTCGGGGAATCGCAACAGGAGGGCACGAGAGTTCATCTCACGAACTCACGAAGGTGCGAGTTGTGAGAGGCGCTGATACTTAATCCCTAGCCTATGGTTATATGTGGGTAGGGCGCTGACAAGAAAAGGAGCCATACCCGTATCACCAGTTCGGGTATCGCAATATTGGAAAGGAAGAGTCGGAAGCTCCGACTCACGAACTCGCGAGATCACGAGATTTAGTCCGATATCCTGATTGTAAAGAGGAGATCCCTTAGAGAGTTTGTTGTGGGTATGGATTTCCTGATAGGGAAATAGAAGAGCCTTAGTGTTCTTTGGGCTAGAAGAGAAGAGAATATCCTGTGAGCAGACGTGCTTGCGAGCGCGCCTACATCACCTTGACTATTATTTTTTGGGAAGTTACAGACGTGTATGCGGCCTGCAGTGGGTCTACACACATACATATGCGCCCTACCTTTGGACAACCTGCGTACATACGCAGGCTTCTTAAGTGTTAGTAGCATTCTTGTGTCAAGAAAGTCTTTTTTCAAAGAAGAGGCAGCCAACCTCTTCCCTATTTGGAGTCATACTTCTTAGGGGTTTTCTTGATCTAGTCCCAGTCTCTGTTGTTACAATCTTTAGCCTGTGTTTGAAGTTAGTTTATCTTTTGCAATAATTCATGTGTTTTCTTTGAAGGGCTTTTTAGACGAGTCTGTGAGTCTTTTCTGATCAACCTGTTGGGTATTGTCAGTGACTCCCTGCGATCCGTCGTGGGCCAGAAGTTAGTTTCTTGGTATTGTCTTGTCTTCATTTTTCTCTTATCCTTCTTTAAGGAAAAATAAAAGAATTTATTTCAAGTTTCTTGTTTGAAGCATAAAAAAAAAAAATTGGTTTGGTTAAGTAGTTAGGTTAGTCGTTTTACTTATCAGAAAAAAAAAAATCTTTTCTTTAGTTCTTTACTGAATGCTTAGGTAGCTCATAGTCGAGCAAAATCTTGTTTTAGGTTTTTTATTTTCAAAGGTCTTGGAAAAAGTAGTTACAAAAAGTTGGTTAAAGAGTTTAAATTTGCAAATATTTATTTGTCAAAAATAAGTAGTTTTGTTTTCAGTTTCATTTTATGCTCTTCTCTTTTGTCTCTTAAAATACACCACTGGTTTCATTTTTGTTCCTTTGACTTAAGACAAGCCACTTAAAATTAACGATAAATTAAAATTTATTAGACTTTATGTTTGTAGGGTCCATCAATTATTATAGGCTAGACCCTTGATTTAGGCTGGAGAGGAAACTTTTCAAGGCTCAAAACAAACATAGGAGTCTGTGATAGGGAGTGAAAAATGTCTAGTAAAGGTGAAATTTATCCAGGACCCCCTCTAACACAGGTGATAAACATGATGTCTCATGCGGAAAGGTACCAGAGATAAACCCTCCAAAGCCGGACCAAGCGTAGTGGGGAACACATATAGAGGGGTTATCTTGGGATTCTTTTGATCACATTTTCCACAGATATTCATGGGTCTCGAATCTGTTCAA
Source organism: Picea engelmannii (assembly GCA_009831015.1). Lineage (NCBI taxonomy): Eukaryota > Viridiplantae > Streptophyta > Pinopsida > Pinales > Pinaceae > Picea > Picea engelmannii. Next base: position 206,842 of record ML804599.1, on the reverse strand, counting down.
GGTCCTCAGTCATCTTCCAGAACACTTGTTTTCGATACCCTTGATAGGTTTTGGGCTTGATACCCTGCTCATTGTGGTCCACCCGACTATCGATTGTACCCGCCTGGTGACTGTTTGCGCGTTGGCAACCTAGTTGTCTTTGTTCTAGAGACTTACACAAGTGACTACAGGGGTATACCGTGGTACCTAGGATAGATATCGGGCCACACTTTGTAGAGTATACTTGGAGGGTGGTTCCATATTCTATTTTCACTTGCACCGATAAGTTGCTCTAGTCTTGGTTGGTGTAACTATTCTTCCAACTAGCTAGTGGTTTGATTGCTTTATCTCATAGGAACACTTTCTAGTTTGTGCTAGTTTTCAACGTTAGTAAAATCCCTAGTGTGACGTTGATCTTCTCACAAAGTAGAAGATCAATAGCTCCATCGGTTGTGAAGGCTTCAAGGCCTATCACTGGTTGAATTGGAGCCACCACTGCCACTGCGAAGGTGAAAAATTGACCAACAAGGGTCTTTTGAGGAAACTAGGCCACATGAAACTGTACCTGATCCATCACCGAGAGGAGAACATTCAAATCCGGAGGAACCAACCATTTCTGAACATGGAGTGCAAGCTCTCGGTCCGTATAACTCTCTGATCACTGATCTGTCGGCACCTATTTTGATACAATGTGTCCCTCCAAGGGTAACTCATCATGAGCGTCAGATAGTTTTGCAAGCAACGATGGAAGAAAATGATGCTACTTCGACAGGGAGTCCTCATACTCCCTCTACAACTGCCACTACGGGGGGCGTTCCGCCTCCTAACTCACCCTATCTAGTCTAGACCATAATGGTCTTGGCCATCTCTACTTTGGGCAGCGGTATGATTCCATCTATGGGAGATATCACTACTCCATTCACCCAGAGTGTGACACGCCCTTCGTTTTCATACGAGATGCCTAGCTTTGATACAAATTTTTTCCTCTCCTACTCCACTCTACAGACCTTGGGTCTGGGGTTAGGGATCTCTAACACTCCTCTAAAAGGATCCATGGGGAACACCTCATCCCCCTATAACAGTTCCCCTTATGATGGGGGTCATATACCTCCATCATCCCCCTCGCTATGCAGTGCTCCCTAGCAACCCGTCTAGCCGAAAACGAACTATATATTGTTCAAAGAAGGTAGTCAAGGAATTTATTCCAACACCACGCTGGTGGGTTCAGTATCATTCTCTTTGATCGAAACATTTTGTAACAACGCATTATCATCAACTGCCATCTCAGCTGGGGGAAACCCTGGTTATGGACAACAAAATCCTGTGCAGGGTAATATTTCTACACAAGGTGAAAACACAGGAGTCACCTCCTCACAAGGACCTTGTAATATGTGGTAGTTATCAGTTCCCTTGTCAGGGATGTCGACTGGGAGCAACCCCTTCCATGGCCAATGGAACCCTGAGCAAGGCTCAGTAACTATGCCCATCGGATCGGCAGGGGGAAACCCTTTCCAGAATCCTTGGAAAACATTGAAATCCCAACCCTCAACGTCCAATTACGGGAGTAAGCCGATGACATCTCAACAAACAAAAAATATGTATGCTGGCCATGACCATGTTATTTAACAAAACCCTAGTCAGCAGCCTAAATTTTCCTAGCAACTTGGTGCCAGCCAAACTCTAGGTTTATTTTTCTCTATGTATAATCAACAACCCAAGCTACTGTTTCTGAAAACTTTGCATTTGTGAGGCTTGTCAATATTGTTAAATGACCCAATTTTTCATGATCCGCGTTGGCCCCCCATGTTGACCAAGTTTCCCTCGAACATTCTGAAGTTCAAAGGTAACCCTAACCAATATCCAGGTGATCATATGACTACCTTTCACCTATGGTTATCATCGAACTCATTGCGAGATGACTCTATCCAGTTGCGTCTTTTTCAATGCACTCTTATTAGGAGTGCTACGAAATGGTACATCAAGATCGACTGCTCAAGATACTCTACTTTTGGAGAATTGGATATGGTTTTTCTAAAACATTTCCACCTACCTATGAGATATGATGTCGACACCAAATTGCTGGCCAAATTTGAGCAAACAAAGGCTGACCATATCTCGGATCACATCCGGGAATGGCGGCGTTAGAAGAGTTTGATAAAAGTATCAGTCCCACTGTCTTTCCTTCTAGAGTGGTTCATTAAGTCTTTGGTACCACAGTTATCCAAAGATGTTGCAACGTCAGGAGTGTTTTCCAAGGAAGAGGTGATACTGAGAGATCAACAACTTGAAGTAATATACTCTCGGTCTGGTTTACTTTACGAAGTTTTTCCAGATGCACCATGGTCTATCCTTGATAGGACCAGAAAAAGGGCTGCACCACATGTCGATGGTATTTCTGGTTCATCAAAAATGAAGACCATTGATCAGCTATCAAATCAATTGCAACAGTTGTCGATATAGTAGACAACAGCCAGCCAGACCCTTGGTTCAACTGCTCCCCCTACTCAAACGTCAGATGTACACAGTGTGCAATCGATGAACTCAAAACCCACCCAATAGCCTAACTGAAAGAAGAAACAATGAAAGAAGAGTAAGGGGGATAAGAAACCCAACAACAATGTTGGCTGGGGCAACACAGAAAAGAAGAAATTGAAATATCCATGTAACCTTTGAATGAAATACCACCCGACTCACATGTGCCCTCGACTTGCAGAGGCCCAAAATTTATTGGCATAGTAGCAACCTCCTATGTTAACGAACCCTTTCCCTCATGGGAAAAATTTTAATCAAGCCTTTATGAGGGTGGATGGGGGCAGTCAGGGACCCCCTCTGTCGTCAAACAACTCTTCGTCTGCGAACGTGTATATGTTGAAATGTGATTCCTACATAGCGACTAGGACACATGATTACAGAATGCCAAACACTTCTAAGGGTAAAGAAGCCAAAAACCCATCTGTTTCTCTCCAGATTGAGAAGACGTTGGGAAAAAAAATGACATGCATCCTGAAAGGGGTGTTCAAGAAGGATTCCCACAATCCAAATGTGAGGGTCGCCCAAAATTACTTTGTGGTGGAGGATTTGTCACAAACCCCTTGTGCAATGTCTACTTTGGAGGTCCTCCAGAGCTGCCCTTCCTAGAGAAAGGCCCTGTTAGCTACCTTAGGATCCACTGAGGCTTGTAATCTGGGAACGATCATGCTTTATATGACCGACTTGAAACCTTGTCTCCCATAACACATCACATTTCATATAGTAGTGGCTTACACCACGAAATATTTTACCCGAAACATTTTTCGCACAGTGGTTGATGAGGGAGCCTCAACATGCGTGATGTTGTTGGCCTGTTGGAAGGCCATTGTTCAACCCATTTTGTCTCCATCAACTACTCTTCTCACCGCTTTCGATGGTCATTCGTTCAGACCATATGGAATCATTCCTTCTTTCACCGTGCAGCTAGGAGGAAAGACCATGTGCGTCAAAGTTGAAGTGGTCGATGCACCTCTTGAATACAACCTCTTTTTAGGAAGGAGTTGGACCTATGCTATGCATGCAGTGGTCACCACATTTTTATGGGTCTTGTTGTTTCCAAATGAGGGTTGAATAGTGTCCATTGATCAATTGTATTTCTCTTGTCCCGACCCTTCATCAGGGGCATCCATGGTCCTGATGATTGATAATCCACAACCCAACATCATCAACGTAGGGGTTGTTTTGTGCCCACATTTGATGGGTACTTTCGATTACCCACCTCCTTTCGACGATGTCAAACTCATATCGGTTGTCCCTGACTATCCTAAGGATGAAATCTATCACATGTCGTTGTTCCATATGACCTATTTTAATGATCTGTGGACTCTTCCTTCCCCATCGACCATGATGGAAGGGACAGGGCACCATGCCATGGCCATGTCGTTATTCTCAGAATAAGTTGTGTACTCTATTGTCTAGCAAGCTTCGACCGACCCCAGTCTGACTCCCGAATAGGAGTTAGATCCAGTCCTAGAGCCTATTTGGGATCAATGTTCTCCCACCACTACCGATTCCTTAGACTTGGTCTTGCCCTCTGACGAGGAAATTATAGAGGCATTGATTGGTCCAAACAGACCTTGGGATGATCTCCATCACAGATCTTATTTTCTCCTAGAGTTAGGAAGTATAGAGGTAGGCGAATTTGTGTTGACTATGACTGGAGATAGGCCTTCTCCTATTAATCCTTTGGCTACACACGCAGTTTCCGCCAAGGTAATATGGAAACCATCACTAAAACAATACCTATTGACATATCAAGAACCCCTAGCTTCATGGATAATGTCTTCGTCAGAGAAGAATGCTCCCCTGAAGATATTTGGATCTACACAGATTTATTTAAATAATTTTGCGATGTTTTTGCCTGGTCTTACAAGGAAATTCTAGGCATAGATCCAATAATATTTGAACATGAAATAATGACTTATCCTAACGCCAAGCCGGTCTAGCAGAAGATTCATCCGATAAATCCTAAGAAAGAAGCAGTTATTAAGGCCAAAGTAGAGAAACTACTCAAATTTGGTTTCATCTACCCCATTCAATTGACTCAATGGGTGTCAAATCCTGCTCGGGTCAACAAAACGCAGGGTACGATTCGTGTATGTACGAACTTCCGTGATTTGAATAAGGCTTGTCCAAAGGATAATTTCCCCACCCCATTCATTGACCATATCGTCAATGAGTGCACAAGCTATGAGGTCTTCTCTTTCATGGATGGTTTTTCGGGATACAATCAGATACATATTAAGCCTGAAGACCAGCATAAAGAAACTTCTATCTATCCATGGGGGACATTTGCTTATTAGAAGATGCCTTTTGGCCTGAAAAATGATGGAGCCACTTTTCAACGAGCCATGTATTTTGCTTTCCATGATCTCAAACACATAGTCGAGGCTTATCTCAATGATTTAGCATCACGATCTTGTAAGAGAGATGATCATCCCACACATCTCTGACTCATCTTTGAGTGATGTCACTACTATCGGATTCTCTTGAATCCTAACAAATGCCATTTTTGCATGATGTCAGGTTGTCTTTTAGGTTTCATAGTTTCAACAACAGGGATCATGGTTGATCTTCTAAAGGTTGAGGTGATAGTTCAATTTCCTCCTCATGCACAATCCCACAGCTTTAGAGTTTACAGGGAAAAGCCAATTTTCTTCAGCATTTTATTGCAAACTATGCCGAGATCACTAAAGGGTTCATGTGTTTATTGAAAAAGGGCATTCCTTTAAATTAGGACGAAGCCTCTTAGCGCTCTTTTAAAGCACTAAAACACACCCTTACGTCTTCTCCTCTTATTTAGCCACCCAACTATAATAAATATTTATTATTGTACTTGGTCGCTAAAGATTCGACCATCGATATGGTATTGGTTCAAGAGGATGATCTACTTGAAGAACATGTGATTTATTACTTGAGTCGAGGCCTGGTTGGACCAGGACTCAACTACTCCCACATTGAATAGCTTGCATTGGGAGCAGTACATGTTTTCTAGGGGTTTTGTCATTATATCAGGTTTCACAAGACCACCGTCATTACCGTTGTGAATCCGTTCCAATATGTGTTGACACGATGTGTAATCGGAGGAAAGATCAGTAAATGGATTTTTATCCTTCAGGAATTTGACTTGGATTTTGTTTCTGTGAGATAAAAAAAGACGCTAGTCTTTGTGGAACTTATCTCGGAACTTCCAGCTGAGTCAGGTAATGTTACACCCGAAGAATCACTAATTAAAGGAGATATTTTTCTGATTTCATCTTTGGACCCCTGGAATGGAGATATACTAGTCTATCTCCAGAATTTGAAGTGACCCACCTCTTCTTATCATGATGAGCATCGATGTATACGCCATCAAGAAAAAACATATCTCATACTTGAGGACACTTTATATCGTCGAGGTGTAGATTGCATTCGTCACCGATGTCTCACTCATGAAGAAGTGAAACTCATTCTTAACGACTGCCACATTGGATCATGTGGTGGTCATTTGTCTTGGTTGGAAACAATCCAAAAGATTCTACGAGCAGGTTAATTTTGGATGGTGTTGATCAAAGATTGCATTGAATGTTTCCCATCATTACAGTTGGCCCCTCTACCAAGTGGGGGATTGATTATACTACATGCCACCACCCTTCAGCTAAGGGGCACTGTTAAATCATCGTAGTGGTAGAATAATTCACAAAGTTGGTCGAAGCTATTCCAATGTTCAATATGATGGTGAGACAACAACTCTCTTTTTGTTCAATCAGATAATAGCAAGGTTCAACATCCCGAGGGAGATTTTCACTAACCATGGTAGTCACTTTCAGAATAAAATGATGTCTGAGTTAACATCAATGCTTGGGTTGAGGCAAGAACATTCATCACCCTACTACCCACAAGAGAATGGTCAGGTGGAAGCTTTGAATAAATCTCTCAAGACCATTTTATAGCGAATGATCAATTTGGCCAAGTCAAATTGGAATTTGATGTTGTACTTAGCATTGTGGGCCTACCGAATGTCTATGAACACTGCAACCAGTTTTTAACCTTTTCAACTCGCTTACGGGCTGGAAGAAGTCTTTCCTATAGAGTGCCAGATCCCGTCTCTAAAGTTGGTAGTAGAGTTATTTCTAGACACTTCACAGCTTGAGGAACACTTATTATATCTCGAGTAGCTCTATGAGCAACGTTGTGATGCAGCCTTGGCTAACGAGGCTCATAAGAAAAAATTCAAGTGTCATTACGATTGGTCCATTCTTCCTTGGATTTTCTCTGAAGGTGACCTTGTCCTGGTCTACGACCAAGATAAGCATCCCTTGGGGGCAAGCAAGTTCAAACCCATGTGGTTCAGGCCTTTTATTTTGAAGGAGGCATTAAACAAGGGAACTTATCATCTTGTTGACTTTGAAGGGAAATCTTTGGCGGAGCCTATAAATGGGCTTTGCCTCAAGATGTATTACTTGTAGGTTGGTCGCCTTGGGTGACTTCTTTTACATATGTATAGTTATTATACAGTTATTTTTTGTCTTTTTGTTTTATGGACATTTATTTTTTAATGTCATATTTTTCACCATGGCAGATGTCAAGTGAATCAGAGGTGTTCATTGGGTTTGCGGACGACACTAGATGACACACTCGAAGGCTTGTTTCTACAACTTGGGTGATCTTCACACCTCAAGGCCAGTTGCTATCTTCTGGAGGTATCTGTTTAGGTGATGCCACAAACAATGTTTACTAATACAATGCAATAATAGAGTTTCTCCATGACACTTTGTCGCATGATATCTCTCATCTCCGTGTCTACTTAGATGCATAGTTGGTTGTGTACCAATTAAATGGGGTTTATCGTGTTTATGATCCTACTCTACATCGATGATTCCTTAGGGTACGTCTCTTAGAATGACACTTTGATTACATTACGTATATCCATGTTCCTATGAGATTGAATCAAATCACAGATACTCTAGCTAATCATGTATTAGATTGGCATATTTCACACATGTAAGAAAAAGCACACACAAACACATGTAAATGCAATTGTAAATAAATGTAACCCATAAGACAGAAAAGATGTAAATACACATATATATATCAAAAGTTTCAGAGTACATAGGTGGGTGCAAGAACCTCAAAAATATGTCTTGTATACATCATGGGGCTTATGACCTCAAACATATACAAAATGTTCCCTTGGCACGTAAGTGGTCCATCCTAAGCTAAGGGCGAGGCTTGTTGGCCCTATCATAGTGAACCATGACATTTTCCAAACACTAGAAGAACTGGACCCAGGTCCGTGGCACCCTAACTACGTTAGGTTGCATCGATGGTGGGAGATCCTTGATCTCTACCATAGGGACTGTGTGAGTGAGCACGGTGAGGTTTTTCTCCACCCATCTCAAAACTCTCTCAGCCTCTCCGACTAGAGGTCCCCCTACTATTGTTGTTGTTGTTGTTGTTTTGGCAGTTGTGGTTGGTACTTCCTCTGGTCGAGGCCACCACCTGGTCCCTGAGAATTCTGCTGGACGCACTGGTCCCACATATGAACATAAAAAAATACATAGTTGTCATATATTATGTCTCCCATAAAAATGATATATATAAAAAGAAAATAAAAATAAAAAAACTTTTAAAAATAAAATGTACTTATCTCTCCTTGCTCTGCTTTGGGAGGTACGGGTATATCAGGATCCCTGGAGAAGTTGATCCCGGCATAGGGGTAGTCCTCTATAGCCAAAATCTGCAGAGACCACCAATCAAATAAATTATCGTCAAAGGCCTCAACGGTCCTCCCTCCCCCCTATCACGGAAATAACTCCACCCACCTGCACACTGTCGGGAAGGAGGCCACATTCCCCCATACTGTCTCTCGTGGACTACGACTGGGTACTCTCTCGAAGAAAAAAGAGCATATAACAGTCCCAAATCCAAATTTTTTGTTGTTCCACCCACGACACTTTGTGAGTTGTCTCTTCATGCACTCTAGCATAGTTGTGCTCCAGTCAAACACTCGTGCATTTAAGCATTGTACTGCACAATGCATGTGTTCCTGGGAGGCCTAATGTAAAGCCACAGATCTAGTGATCCACCCAATGAGTAAAACTATCACTTGTAGTGATAGGTTGGTAATCTTGTGGATCGACACCTGAGAACCCACTTTATCTATGCCATCCTCGCAGTGTAGCCTGATCAACTCAGCTATGTTGTGAGTCCTAGGAGGAAAAGAACGAAGGTTGAATGGTTCCCCTCTCCTCGAGAGGCCAGTCAGAAAATAAATATCCTCAGTCGTTGGAGTCAATGATAACCCATCGAGCATAAATGCTTCAGCATCAAGGTCCAATAGTCCACAAAGGCATTCAGCAGCCTGGGTTATGCCCTCATGAGTGGACACTAGAAGAATTTCCACAACCTGCATTGTTTTAATGCGGCAACAACAACAGGTTCTTCTGCGACCAAAGAATAAATGTCCTCATTCTCCTTCTCTCTCTAATGGACATACATCCTATCAATAACAAGTTCAAAGGAGAGTTAGTTTTTGTATTTTCATTTTTTCCATGTCTTTGAGGGTGTACGCAGGTTCTATTGGGCACAGTCGCATATGCACGCAGGAATATTGTTTTCTTCCCATGGGAATACACATGTTGTCCTTGGACAACCCACGTACATGTAGGGTTTCCCCCTTTTAAGAGTACGTGCCCCCCAAAAAACTAAAACTAATGCAAAAGGAAAGTATGGAAATGGAAGAGGAGCTAGTTTGTACTTACCTGGTCTGAGTGAAAGTTCATTTCATCGACTGAAGCTCTCAGAATAAATTTCTTTAGCAAAGGGGTGTATTTGGCTTCTTGGTCAATTCTCAATTCGCAATGGTGATAATGAGTTGTCGACTTCTATTTATAGACTTTTTATCCCTTTTTGTCATTTTTTTTCTCCTTTTCTCATTTTTTCTGGCTTTAAAATCATTTAGCATGGTTCTTGATTTCTTATTGGATATTACGATACACTCCTTTTTTGGTTTGGAAATTTTTTTGGGAGATGGGTCACTTTTTGAAGGTCCTTTGGTAAAAAGTCATTTTTCCAACTTTTTGCATTTAAATCATGATTCCACCTCCACTTTTTGCATCTCATTGTCTTTTACGCTTTGCCATAGGATAGACCCCATCAAATTGTGACATAGAACTATCATTGTTGCTTTAGAAGTGTCGTGATTTGGTGGTAGAGACTACCTATACATGGATTCCCTATATAGATCCTATTTGCATTTGGTGTCCATGTTGTCCTCAAATGAATTTAGGATTGGGATTCCTTGTTAGTCATGTCCTTATTATGATTTTGAGCCTCATACGTATGATATGTCATCACTGTTGGCCTCACCCTCGAGACTCCCAAAATGATTCTTCTTTAAGCCCTTTTTAGACTCTATAAACATGAAAAGATTGTCGAACGATCTTGTTTTCCTTCACGCTCACCAAACTAAAACTTGAAGGCACGTCTGTCCGATGGTAGTTTACCCCTTTTCCAGTTCAGATGGTTAATTGTACGAACAAAGGTATACTCTAGGAACTTCGGTTCACTAGAAGAGTATTATCAGGTATAAGTTTAACCCTTTTTCGGGCCTGAGGGACTAAATTTACGAAAAAGGAACCCCCACAGAGTCCATAGTTAAGATCTTTTCAGACTCCCTAAAAATGAAAATATCATCGAGTGACCTTGTTCTTTCACACTCATTAAATTGTTCTAGAAGAACATCCCCTATGGATTTCATATTTAATCTCTTTTCAGACTCCTTAAAATTCAAAAGATCGTCGAGTGACCTTGTTCTTTCACACTCGCTAATTGGTTAAAAAAAAAATCTACTGGCATGAGTTTACCCCTTTTTCCTGCATGTATATTAAGGAGGAAAAAGTTACACCTCGGGAGATTCATCTCGTCGGGAGAGTTCTCCTCAAGAAATTTCACTTTTTCGGGCTAGGGAGACTAAATCTAGAAAAAGGCAGTGAGTCCATAGTCAAGCTCTTTTTAGAATCCTTAAAATTGAAAAGATTGTCGAGTGATCTTGTCTTTGTCACACTCATTAAAATGGTTTTGAATAGAAGTATTTTCGGTTCTAGTTTACCCATTTTTCGAACCGACTAGACTACCTTCGAAAAAGGTACCCTAGTGGAGTCTTCTTTTATGCTTTTTCAGACTCTCTAAAAATGAAAAACCACCGAGCTTACCTTCTCTAGGCTCGTTAAAATTATATTGAAGGGCATTAGCATTGTGTCCCATTAATCGCATTTTCATCCCTGCATCTTTGGCCTAATGTCGGCTCCATGTTTCTCTCAACTGAACCTTTGAAGCATGCCTTATATGCAAGCCTTGTATCACTTTGCCTTTGCATCTTGACACCTTGACCCATGGAGGAATTTTCCCGAGTGTCGTTTCACTGCACATGTCTCCTTTCTCTGAGAATTAGTGTGTTCCTTGGGCTTGGAACTAGTATTCTTGCGACACTCGTTCCTCCTTTGTAACATAGCATTCTTTTTTTCTTTTTCAAGATTTCTGAAATTATTGAAAAAGACAAAAAAATCAAATATACCCCAAAAAGAGGATGGAAAAAGTATTTTATTTTTATGGTAGCACAATGATTTTCCCTTGGACAAAGCACATCCTTTCGTTTGTTCGTCAAGATCTAGGATTTAATATGACCTTAGTAAGTTGTTCTTGCTACATAGCATTTTGTCCTCCTCTATTTGGTTATTCTTACAAACATACGGAGAGTTTGTGTTGCCTCCTGCATCGTGAACTTATTTTAATGCCATGCTGCCTGAGTCTCATCATTTGTCATGCTATTGTCCAAGGGAAGTTTTACCCAACATGATTTGTTCCTTCTGTAATTTTTCACTTGACCTCATTCCCGACCATCCCAAAAGTCCAATCAAGTCCATTCAAAATGAACGAAGTTCTCTTCCTGATCATCGAGATCCTCTTGTATGTTCCTGACGAGCCGTCGAAGACCTCTGGGTAGTCAAGTTATACATTTACATTACACTCCTACCTGAGTTTTGAAGATCTTGAAGTTGTTGCTCGAGCTATGAAGGCATCATCTCCATCCATCAGGCGTCATTGGCTTCTTGAAGATGGATACTATACACGTATATCTTTGATTTTGAGATGTAGATCCATTGTGTATTGTTCGTGGCTACACTTTATATAGTTATATGACATGTATCTGAAGTGTATTTGATTTGAAACCATGATTTATTTCATCTTGAGCATGGGTATGACCGCCTTGGTGAGAAAATTATTATTTTTGCAGATGGCACCTCCCAAACTCTGGTCCTGGGATCACTCGCTTCGTACGTTGGTGAAGATTTGTAATGTATTTCAGCCATCAGATGATCTTATGAACTCACACATTAGGGTCCATCTATTATAATCCTAAATTGCACCACATATGCATACTTGGCATCAAGCCTTCTTACTTTCCATTTTTTCCAAGCCATCACTGAAAGCTCTTCTTAAAAAACATTATTTTTGAAGATGTATGTGCCCTGCACCACTATTGTCCATGTGTGTACACTACATGAAACATTAATGCACAGGTATGTATGGTATCTGCACCATTACAACCCACGTATACTCACAAAATTTGTAAAAATTAAGAAGTTGCAAGGAGATACGGGCTTTTGGGTAGTTTCCCAACCAATTGACCACCCATAGCCCGTCACCCAACCAAATAACTATATTTTTATCATATAAAATAAGGTGTTGGGGTCTCCTTCAAAAGTTAATCATAAGAATAGTGAAACTCTGCCCATTTCACTTCCCTCCCTTGCCCCAAGAATTTTCTACCACATTGTGAGTTTTGAGCCAGAATTCCTCATTCTAGCCTTTTTCCTCCATTACTAGACTTATCCATTCCCTAGAGAGAGGTGAAGAGGAGAAAGACACGTGGAAGTGGAATTTGGAGCTTGGTGAAGAGGAGCCCAGATTAGGTTCAAGGAGTAGTCGCTAATCTCATTGTAAGTAACTTTGTGAGATTAATAAAAATCATTACTTTTTTTGTCCCAGATATGATGTGTTCAACTTCTATGTTTGATTTACATGTTATTATGACATATAACCCACTAACTCATATAAAATATGCATGTTCCTAGTTCTTTGTTTGTCTGTTTATGAGTGCAGGTTGGCCTTGGGAGGAGATTTGTAGTCGAGGAGAAACCGAACGCAAAAGGATTGAGACTGAACATGCAGTTTACGGTAGAGTTACCGTATCCTTTTATCTTGTGTTTTATGCATGAATGTGGGATGTATTTGGGGTAGTTGGTAAAAAGTAGGAGACTTTAAACAATTAGCTATGCCTACATGTTGAACCCTAGTGTAGTCCATAGGGGTTTTTTCCCACTATAGCAAGGAGGTTTAATCTTGTTCATTTCACCCTACAGTTCATTCACTCCAAATCTCCTATCCTTTCTGGTAGGCGATGGACTTGAACTACTATGTTCCCTCCTCTTGGAGTGCCCTTCGGAGTGATGATGGTTTCTTTTAACACTCATTGATTTTCTCTTCTCATAAGGGGGCCTATGTCTTCCTGATTTACGAGAGTCACTCTCCTTATCTAATTCTTCTCAATTCTTTCCAGGCTCTGCATCAGCTTTATGTTGAATTCTCCTTGTTGTTCCCTGTCTTTCATGAGCTTTTTGTTATCTGATCAGTGAGTCTAGGCATCTGTCTACAACTTTTTAAGGGTTTTCATCATGTTCCCTTCTTTATATATTTCTTCTCCATGTCCATCGAGGTTTTTCCCTTCAACCCCCAAATAGAAATCCATTCCCCTAAATTCATCCTCTGAACTATAATAATTTTGTGCCTCGTCCATTTATCTGCACTATGCAACAAATCATTTTAGTTATGACGATAGTGAATTCTGCAAATGTCCAATCAACCAAAATTTTGTCAAGCTATCAGACTTTAATAATTTTCCAAAATAAAACAATCTGATTCAATAAAAAAAATATTAGATTCCATTTTCTATAGGTCTTGGTCGGTCAAGAACCCCTTGGGCTTCAATCTCTAAGCCCAGTTCTATTTTGCAACAATTTTCAGGTGCTAGCCCCCCCTTTTTTTCATCCCTTGGTTCGCATGTGACTATGGTTGTGGCCCAACACTTACGATTTGGGCGCTTATCTGGAGCTTTGAAACTTTGAGCTTCAAGATTTGGAGGTTTCCCCCTTTTCCACGCATCCCAACATCATAGAACAATGAATTGGAGAATGAACGAAGAACGATAGATCTACGGTCCACCTTCCTTCATGCACCACTTCTTCCGGAGTGTCAAGTCTCCATGCATCATGATCTAGAACCCCACGTCCACTGGGGCCCACGGTTTCCGTGCTTGAACTAATAAATGATGAAAAAGTCACATAAACTTTAGTAATTTTCAAATTGTGGGGACATGGGCTGGTGGTTTTGGAGTAACCCACCGATCATTCTACAATTTTCCCCATGCTGACACGTACCCCTTCTGGGAAAATATGGTTTAGATTGCGGGACCACCTTGTAGAATTAGCTTTCATGCAACTTCTATCTCCACAATTCCTCCTAGCCCTTGATCTTGATAGATCATGACCAAAGTTAATGTGGGCCTGGTCCATGTTTAAATAGCTTCTTCCACCATCAGTTACACCACTCAGTAGGACACACAAAGATGACACATGGTCCAATCCGGTGGGTGACATATGTCATGTCCTAACTGCATTTCCATTTTACCAAGGTTCTTAACTCACTAACACGTGGCACACATCCCCTCTGTCCAAGTCATCCCTAGTGACATCAATAGTACATGTCACTCTAGGACTTTAGGCTTCGAATGATTTCACCTTACCATACCCCGTTTCTCCTGAACGTCGAAATATCAAACAAGACGATCTTCTGACACATGTCTCTTATGATGAGTAGTCTGGATTATCTCTGGACTTATGGACTTTGGGATTTTGTTCTCTATTCACACCTTGTTTCTCCCGAATGTCGTATTCTTGAATAAGATAACTTGTCGATACATGTTCCTTTATTGGATCGATGGACATGAAATACATAAAGTTCGCTCTGTCTTCTCTACAGGTGACCGAGAGTTGTGACCTTGGCTTAACCTTTGGGCTCTTATCTCACTTTGCAAGATCGACAGACATGTTTTAATGAACCATGAAGATCAACGGCCATGAGTGACTGCGAGAACTCAACTTGATCATGCTTTAATTTCTTTCCTGATCTCTGCAATATCTCCCCACCGTCGATATCCCCTCAATGATATCTGACGATCATGACTTAATCTTCACTTTATCTAACGGATCAACTTCAAACCTTGCAGTTCCAAACCCCTTGATTACTGTAGTTTCTTTTCTATGCTATATTTATTGAATCGTTATACCGCCTGAGCTTCCAAAAACATCCAAGGTGGTCTCTTGGCACTCCAGAATGTTATGAAATTAAAATTTTATCCTTCTCAAAAACATTTTGCTCTGAAATTTTGATTCCCTAACCACTTATACGGCCTAATTTAGGATCATTGTTAAAAATTGGGCTCTGAACTTCGATTTTGTCCATTTCGACAACAAATCATTTCCAAAACTTTTTCTTCATCTTCCACTAACATGGCCCATACAGGCTTAGTGTTGAAACCATGGCTCTGATACCAATTTGTAACGTCCCCAACCACTAACAGGTAGAGAAATGTCATTGTAGAATTTCACTATAATACCATTTTGTGGCAGCCTCGGCCACCCAGGTTGGGCCATGTAACACCACCAGCAGAATTCTAAGCTCTGTTAGCAGATTAATTGTTCATCCTAGAGTACACATATATTACATGAATTTTAATGAAATAAAAGGAAATAGAATATATTGTTATCATACTAACTCATGCAAAATTGATTGTAAATCATACATGTAATGAAATCACATGATAACATTGTAAGAATCACAGACATGCAAAACATACATCATTAAACACAAAATTGATACTTATCTTTGGATTGTGAAGACCACCGACTGTGTGTAAACCTTCCACGAACCTCCTATCCTTAGACCACACTGCTCATCACTCTCAGTAGTGGTTCACCCTCGAGATGGGACTAAAATCCATCGGGAAATGGATTCCCAAGCTTGGCAAGGCTAACAAGAAGTCACATAGTTCAACATGAAGGATTCTCTTAGGAGCCACTTATGCCAACTCCTCATGGACTCTCATTCCCTACATACATGTCCCACCCTAGGAGTATACACCTTCACTATCACACAGTTCATCGACTAATCAAACTCCCTTCTGGGGCTTCAACAATAGGCCATACATGAGCTCTCAGATCTATGTAGCTGCTACTTGACTCCCTCCAGGAGAATTCACTTCCTCAGCACACTCTCTCACCTGGAGAGAGTTTCTCATAGGCTTGACAACCTGCCTCTTCAATCTATGGGCTTGACAACCTGCCTTTTCAAACCATAGGTCTATAAACCTGTTTCTTTTGTCCATCTCCTAAAAAAAATGGGCAAGGGAGAAGGAAACAACTTCATTTGGGTAAGACAGAGTATGACTCCCAAAAATACTAGTGCATGAGTGAACTTGTCAAGATAAAGGTGGCCAACTGGTCAAGGAATTGTGAGAATGGTGTGAATGGTGAGAATCAATGCTGTGTCCCTGAACCTTTGTGAGTCCCCCTCCAAAAAACAATAATTCCCACTTAAAACTGCATGTGCTTGAGCTGACACATGTTTCTCATGAAGCACGCTCCTTTCCATTTTGAAGCCATTCCCTCTTCCCAAAGGAACTTAGGATATAATCATATCCTTCTATCAACATTTAAAATAATAATAAATTATTCTTGGACTTAATCTCTTTATTTTAGTCCCTATTTACAGCCTCTCAGCCCCCTCTCCCTTACCCAACCTAGTGGAGCTTAGTCCCCCATACTCTTTCTTCATGGTTAGTCTATAGGAAACGATGTTTTTATATTAATAATATTCATATTTACATGTACAAAAGAGTCTCCTAGCCTTTAACACCTAGGCTCTCCAGCCTAATAAACACATAAGCCTATCAACTTATAATTTCTTGGCTCACCAGCCTACAAAACATGTGACAATTCATAAATACTATTGGTTCTCATCATTGGGGATATTACAGGTATTCTACAACCAAGAAGATGAAATCATAGTGTTGAATGTCCAGTTGGGTATGGAAGGAAACAACTCCAATGAACATGAAGGAGGAAAAGAGGAAGACATAAATATGGCTAAGACCATCAGAAAATTGTAAACATATGTTGAGAGCCACAAGGATGATAATGAGAGGATTTTTAAATACAAGGAACAAGAAGATGACTTCAATATGAAGTTAATTAAAATCCTCGACAAAATTGAAAATAAGTTGGATAAGGAGAGTGGCTCCAACAAATCATGAAGCCACCAGACCCTTGAGGAAAAAGTAATGTCAAGGAGTGGTAGAAAACATCACCATCAGTCCCAAAGGCATTCCAATAGGAGAGCACACAACAACTCAAGTCTATCCCCTATCAGGAAGCATCATAGGAGGTCTAGGGTGAATGAATAAGATCAAACCTCCTACTTTTGATGGAGAGCACAAGAAGGATGAAGATTTTGAGACATGGCTGCTAGGCATGAGGAAGTACATCCAATTGCATAACTATTATTCTCATGCAGAAGGAAGAATTGCTATCTATCAACTGAAAGGAAAGGCATCCATGTGGTGGGATCAACTTGTGTAACTACAATAGATCAAGGAGAAAAATGTGACTTGGAAGGAATTCAAGAAGATTTTTGAGAAGAAATACCTGGCCACAAGGTATAATGACAAAAAGATGAAAGAGTTCTTTGAAATCTATTAAGGTCCTAACCCGCACATAGGTAGATCAATGTATTCGGATGTAATAAAGGTCAATATTAATAAGACCTTTCAATAAAATAGAATAAGGCGTATGTAAGAAGACCTAATAGAAGCTTCCGCTTCTAGAAGGATCTTCCTCTAGATGCTTCTTTTTAGTATAAATAGGAGTCGAGGGCATGAGAACCCTAGCTGGGATATTATTGTAACAGAGCGCTGCTTGATTGGAGGTTGCCCCCTCGAAGAGGCCTGTGAACATTGCTATCTGATTCAAAGTGCTATTTCTGTTGCTATTTCGTATATCATTTCTGTGTATTGTGAAGATTATGCTGGATATT
>ML804599.1:145155-183093 GCA_009831015.1 Picea engelmannii | reverse complement strand
TCTGATTCAAAGTGCTATTTCTGTTGCTATTTCGTATATCATTTATGTGTATTGTGAAGATTATGCTGGATATTTTACTGTTATTCTGTCATTTCTAGCATTTCGTTTCTGTTCTTCATATTTTATATATCTGGTATCTTGCAAAATCAAAATGGGAATCATGACTATTGATGAATATGAAAGGATATTTTTAGAGTTGTTGAAATATGTCTCCTTCATCAAGGATGAGACAATTAAGATCCAGAGGTACCTGAGAGGAATGCCATCTTTCATGAATTAAATGATCTAGTATGATAATGCCAAGACTTTGGAGGAAACCATAAGGAGAGAAAAATGCTTATATCATCAACAAAAAGGAAATCCTACTTTCCAGAAGGATTGGGAGGAAAATAGTAAGTTTAAGAGGCAACAGAGGTAGAAGGGGAACAAGCCACCCTTTTTTAGAAATAGTCCTCAAGTATATCCATATTTTAGAGAGAACATAATGGTTGAGGTAGGTGGGAAAAGGCTAAGGAATACACCTATTCAATGTTGGGGTTGTAAAGGAGACCATACGTATAGAGATTGTCCTAAAAAAAGTGACAAAGTGAGAGTTATCCAAAATGTACAACAAGAAGAAACAATGGAGGACATGGGAAGAAGTGTACCAAGGATCTATGCATCCCTGGACAATAAGAAAGAAGAGTTTCAATCACAAATGATTGAAGTAGAAGGTATGATCAATAACCATGCCTTTACTATTTTGATAGATTCATGAGCTAGTCATAGTTACATAGATCCTAAAGTTGTGGAAGGATTGATTTTTCCAAGAATCAAGCATATAAATCTTGGTCGGTACAACTGGCTACAAGAGCCAAGGGAAACTTTGTTGAGATGGTTAAATCATGTCTAGTAGACATGAATGAGGTAAGTACCATGGCATATGTGAACATATTGTCATCGGGTTCATATGATTGTCTAATTGGTATGGATTGGTTGGACCGACACCATGTTGTCTTAAGCTGTCATAACAAGGAATTCACATTCCTGTATGAAGAAGGGAACCCACGAGCATTCCAAGGAATTCCTAGGGTAGTTATTGTCTAAGAGATCTCAACAATGCAGCTAAAGAAGTGTTACAGGAAGGGATGCCAAATATTTGTAGCTCATATGGAGGAAGAACCTAAGGATAAGGTGCCAAATCTGGAGGATCATTTATTCCTTAAATATTTTGAGGATGTGTTTAACGAGATACCAGGACTACCCCCAAAGAGAGATATTGATTTCTCTATAAATTTGATGCTTGGAGCAAACCCAGTATCAAAGACTCCTTACAGAATGAGTACACCAGAGTTGGAGTTGCAAATGCAATTCAAAGAGATTTTGAAGAAGGGGTATATACACCCAAGTGTGTCACCTTGGGGTGCCCTAGTATTATTTGTGAATAAGAAATATGGGACATTGAGGTAGTGTATTGAATTCATACAATTAAACAAAGTGACTATACAGAACAAGTATCCTTTATCGAGGATCGATGATCTATTTGATCAGTTAAAGGATGAAAGGATATTCTCTAAGATTGATCTTAGGTCAGGATATCATCAAGTAAGGATCATACATGAATATGTTAGCAATACCACCTTCAATACAAGTTACGTTCATTATGAGTTCACAGTGGTGCAATTTGGGTTATCAAATGCACCAACTGTTTTCATGTATTTAATGAACGATGTTTTTCGGGAATATTTAGAAACTTTTGTCATTGTATTTTTGGATGAAATCCTTGTATAGTCCAAGTCATAAGAATAACGTGAGAATCACTTGAGGATGGTGTTACAAGTTCTAAGAGAGAACCAATTGTATGCCAAATTGAGCAACTGTTCATTTTATCAAAACTAAATTCACTATTTGGGGCATATCATATCCGAAGAAGGGATAGCAGTGGACCCTAAAAAGATTGAGGCCATTAAAGGGTGCAAAACACATAATAATGTGACATAAGTCATATCCTTCATGGGTCTATATGAATACTACAGAAGATGCATTGCAGGGTTTTCGATAATTTCTCACCCAATTACTTATTTGCAAAGGAAGCGAGTGAAGTTTATGTGGACAAAAAAATGTGAAAAGAGCTTCCAACAATTGAAGAAGTTGTTAAACAGTTCTCCAATTCTGAGGATCGTCGATCCGAATGAAGATTTCATGGTTTGCATAGATGCATGTACAAAAGGATTTGGTGGAGTCCTCAGTTAGAATGGGTTTGTGATATTTTCTGAATCCAAAAAATCGAAAGATAATGAAAGGATCTATGCCACTCATGATTTGGAGTTGGAAGCCATAATGCATGACTTGAAGAAGTGGAGGCACTACCTCATGGGAAAGAAGTTTTAGCTAAGGACATACCATAATGGTCTGAAATATTTGTTTGATCAACCAACCTTGAATGCTAGGCAAATCATATGGTTGGAATTCCTTTGAGAGTATGACTTTGATATTAAACACATCAAAGGAAAAGAGAAAAAAGTGGTTGATGCACTCAGTAGGAGAGTGCATGAACTATATGCTACAACCGTCAACATGTATCAAACTGATCTTAAAGGAAGAATTTATGAGGCTGCAAAAGTTGATTTGTAGTACATGGAATTGGTAACAAAATTGTAGAAAGGTAAAATGCAACAGAAAGTTGAAGATTATGAATTGGGAAATGATGGAATTATCTTGTATAGGAACATAATTTATGTACCCAATTCTCATGAATTGAGGATTATGATTTTAAAAGAGATACATAATGTACCTTATGTTGGATTCCCAGGATACCAGAAAATAGTTTCAACAGTCAAGAGCCAATATTATTGGATAGGCATGAAGAGGGAGATTGTTGAATACATTGCTAAATTCTTGAAGTGTCAAAGGGTCAAGGTTGAGCATAGACACCCAGTTGGGTTGCTGCAACATTTACCCACTCCTGAGTGGAAGTGGGAATTGGTGATAATGTATTTCATAACCAAATTTCTTAGAAAAATAAAGTAGCATGATGTTATCATGGTGGTGGTGGAAAAGCTTACAAAAGCTTCCCATTTCATTCTTATCAAAGTTACTCACAAGGAAACCAATGTTGTTGATATTTATATGAGGGAAGTATCACACTTGCATGGCATACCCAAGACAATTTTTTTTGACAGAGACCCAATTTTTACCTCAAAGTTATGAAAGAGATTATTCAAAGGGTTTAGAAGAAATATGAACTTCAACACAGCTTATCATCCTGAGTCTGATGGGAAAACAGAAAGGGTGAACCAAGTTATACAGGATATGCTAAGGTTGTACGTCATTGTCAAACCCTATAAATGGAAAGATCATCTACACTTGGTATGATTTTCCTACAACAATGGGTACCAAGAATCAATGAATATGAGCCCATTTGAGGAACTTTATGGAAGAAAGTGCAACACACCAATAAGTTGGGACAACCCAACTGATAGAGCAGTGATTGGGCCAGAGTTGCTCATAGAAATGCAAGAGTAGATGAAAAAGATTAAACATAATTTAAAGGATACCCAATACATGAACAAAAGCTATGCGGACAAGGGTAGAAATCATAGGGAATTTAAAGTGGGTGATCATGTTTTATTGAAGGTGAAGGCCAACAAAAGTTCCCTGAAGTTGGGAAATTGTTCCAAGTTGGAAGCTAGATATTGTGGGCCATTTTAAATCCTAGAAAGGATTGGACCATTATATTATATTCTTTCATTATCTGCACCCATGTCTATACATAATGCATTCCATGTATCATTTCTTAATAAATATATAACTGATGTTAATCATGTTATTGATTGGAATGTGATTCAGGTGGAGAAAAAAAAATCTTTTCAAGTGCATCTGGTACCCATTATGGATTGGAAAATCAAACAGCTTCGGAATTGAGCCATAGGTCTTGTAAAGATCGAATGGACCTGGTACAGTCCTGAGGATGCAATTTGGGAGCATGAAGATGCTCTGTGGGCAGAATACCCACATCTTTTTGAAGATTTTGAAAAATATTGTTGATGTTATGTAAATGAGTTTCACTAAGCAGAGTGAAAAAAATAAGGGGAGGGGATTGTAATACCCCAAGGCTAAGCCCCTGTTGAATTGTAATGATGTTTAATGAAGTTTACAGGCTGGTGAGACAAGTATTTATAAGTTGGGAAGTTTATATGTTTATTAGGATGGAGAGCCTAGATGCTAAGGCCAGTGAGCCTATTTTTGTATATGTAATATGCAGATCATTAATAAAATACATCGCTACGTGTAGACAAACCACAAAAAGAAGATTTATGGGGGACTAATCTCCATTAGGAAGTGAAAGGGAAAGGGTGTTGAGAGGCTAGGAAAAAGCGGCTAAGATTGAGGGCTTAACCCAAGGGAATATTATAATATATTCCTAAAATACTAAGGTTGGACATAACCTATTATCCTAAGTTCCTTTGGGGAGAGGAAAAAACTCCAAGTGGAGAGGAATGAGCTCTTGGAGAGCCAATTGTCATCTAGGACACATGAATATTTATGTGGGAAATTCCATCGTTGTGGGGGATCTCTCACCATTATGACGATTCTTTCCATCTTTCCTAGACATGCATGCATTCACTCACACACTGAATAGGAACACAGTCAACCATTTTACACCATTGATGAACCCTTTTCCATCGTGAACCTCTATAACTTGCGCCCATTGGTATTTTGTTGAGATCATACCCTATCTTACCCGATTTTTTATATTGTGGCTACATGTTGGACTTAAGAGCTAGATAGAAGAAGCAGGTTGTTAGGCCTGTGGTTTGAAGAGGTGGGTTGTCAGGCCTGTGAGTTGAAGAAGCAGGGTTTTAGGCTTGTGATAAACTCTCTCAAGGTGAGAGAGATTGTTGGGGAAGTGATTTCTCCTGGAGGGAGTCCAACAACAACTACAGATCTTTGAGAATTCCTTATCTGGACTATTTTTGAAGCCATGGAAGGGAAGTGGAGTAGATGATGGACTCTGGAATAGTGAAGGTGTATATTCCTGGAGTGGGACAAGAATGTGGGGAATGAGAGTCTATGAGTGGTGGGTGTAAGTATGATCCATAGAGGGAATCCTTCTTGTTGCATTGTGCATCTTTCCATAGTATCAACCTAGCATAGGATTTCCTTTACCCTGGGTGGATTTTAGTCCCAGCTAGGGGGTGACCCATTGGTAATATCTTGGAGAAATGTGATATAAGGTTGGGAGGTTCATGGAAGGTATGCACGAAGTTGGTGGTATTCTCATAAAAATATAAGTATCATTTCTATGTTAATTTTATTTTTTGTATCTTATACATGTGTTATAATGTTATGAGTATTGCTTGTATATGTTGCATGTGTAGGCTTACTGTTATTTCCACATTAATCTATATTGTGGAAGAATGTTTATGTCTATTTAATTTTTCATTAGATATATATTTTTATGAGCTCAAACAAATCATGCATAGCCCAATAGCTTAAGACCGGGGTGTTCTACAAATATGTATCAGAACTTGGTCAGTTTGGTTTTGAGATGGCATTTTTCGGCCCGAGTGGTTGGGGGATGCTACAAATATGGTATCAAAGTATGTTACTTTCAAGTCAAATTCCCCAGCCTAGGTGGCTAGGTATGTTACATCATTGGAGGAATCAATATATTCCTACCAAGCAACACAGTAGAGGCTAGTGCCCGTGTTGCACGTGAGGAAGAGGTGCGGGAGGAAGCCATAGAAGAGGCCATGGGGCCAAATGTTTTTAAAATCATAAATTTGTGTGTTGTGGAAGAAGAAGAAGAAATAAATCTAGCAGATACTATCATGGATAAGGAAAAGAAACAGACATTGAAATATTCCAAGAAATGGGAAAAGAATAGCATTCAGTGGAATTGCTGATGAATTTCAGAAAGGGAGATGAATAGAGGGAGATTGCAAAATTAGAACCTGCAGAAGGAGAGAGAGAGAAAAAAACATGGATTTTTTTGATCTATGTGAAGAATTGGAATCCCTGGGAGAAAGGGTAATAGGCTAGAGTCATCTCATCCAACAGGTCAAGTTGGAGATTAATGAAGGAAAGGAAATGCAACAGGGCGGATTACACGAGAGAAGCTAGCCCGTGGACCAGCTGGAAAAGGAGATAGAGGAAATAAGAAGGTTGATGATGGAATAAATACATGAGAAGGTCAAAAATAGATGGAGGTTGACCAGAGGAGAGCCAACAATACAGTATAAACAACATTAGTGAAGCAGAGGGACAGGTGGAAAGCTCTGAAATGATGTTTGGGAACCATGAGGATCTCAACATGGGAGTATGATGTAGGTGTATCACTCCAACTCATAATAACGTCAGCAATAAACACAACAACGCACTAGGAGGGAGTGAATCCCAAAGAGAGAAGCCCCAACCTTCTCATTTTTGAGTTTAAATCTCACGTTTTTAATGTAATTTAATGTAATTAAAGTTTGAGAAGGCTCGAGGAGGGATGAGCCTTTATAATATGTAAGGTTGAGTGTAAAGTCACCTTTAATGGGTTGTAGTTGTACAAATCCTAAGTATCACCTCAGATCTAAATATGTAAATGAATATTTACTATAAAGGCTTAGTGATAGGGAGGCAGTTTAATTAGATGTGATATCACTAGAATAATCTGGAGGGAAGGCTCAAGAAGCCCCTTCATGTATAAATCAATGTAATGTATTCTTAGTTAGGAGTTGGTCAATTTGTTGAAAAAAGAATAGAGAGGAGGAGAGAAGAGAAGATATAGGAGAGGAGAGGAGAGAAAGAGTTGAGGCTATGTTGTAGCCAAACCTTGTATATATTGTAAAAAACATTCAGTGCTAATAAAAAATTCAGATTTCCCTACATATGAGTTTCAGTGTGTGTTCCATGTGTTATCTAAAAATTCTTTTGTTTCTGAATATTTTCTGTGCATATGAATGAATGTTATGGGTGTGTAAATTCTTCCTTTGCAGGAGTATATAGAAATCTCTTAATGAAGACTCTGAGTGTTTCTGGGATCTCACGACAGTGCAAGGAGTGCACGCTAGAGTTGTTAGAGAAATCTAAAAGGAAAGTGCACAGAGTGCATTAGAAACCAAGAAGAAATTTTGTGAAGAGCATGCCAAGTGGGCACACCAGAATAAGTCTTAAGCTCAGGAGGGAAGGTTGTGCAAGGAGTGCATGTCAGAGATACTGAAAACTATAAAAGGACAATGCAAGGAGTGTTCAAGAAATCATTCAAGAGTTCTATAAGAAGGTTTCCAAGTGGGCATACCAAATATTTAAGCTTAGGAGGAAGAGCAAGAGTTCCAAGAGGGTACAAGAAATTGTTTAAGGAACAAAGGGACTAAACCTTTGAGGTCAAAGAAATTGAGAGTTCGGGAGAGATAGTACCAATGTGCAGAGTCCCTCCAATGTGTGCAGAGGTCGAGAACCTTTTAAGGATTCAAAATGTAGAAGAAGTGCAAGGAGTGCACACGTATTTTTCATAAACCATTAAGTTCCAAGGAAATTTTTTGCAAGAAGTGCAACAGAGGTCAAGTATTCCAAGTGACAAAATCTCATGAGAAAATAATGTCTTGTTTCTAGGAGGACAGAAGGATTTTTTGAAAGAGAAAAGGGCCAAGTCCCTTTTAATTTGAAGGAATTGGAAAATATTAGGAGGGAAAATGTTAAAGCGAACACAGTCAAGGGTCGAGACTTTTAAGATCTTGAGAAATCATTCTTTCAAAGGAAGTGAAGTTGCACAAAAGGTGGAAGCTACATAAGTCATCGGATTAGCCACATGGAACATATTTGGACCGTTGGATCTAGATAGAAAGAGGAGCTTGCGTGGGAGAAGGGAGAATAGATCCAAGCTGTCGGATATGAGCATGAGGATCAAAAACCATTGGATCCAGGTAAGAAGCACGATTTTTAACCCTTGAAGTCCTTTAGACTTCGTGAGTTCGACAAGTTTCATTTTTTTGTTGTGGAGAAAGTAAATCTCCTATTGGCCCTCGACCAAGTTTTGAGGAAACATTGGTCTTGTTTGACCATTCTTTTGACTTCAACAGGCTGGTCGAAGATGGAGCAGCCAGGTGAAGTGGAGATGGCGGGATCTCACCCATTTTTGAGGGATTTTTTGGGTTTTAGTATTTATGTAATGGGTATGGGATGTCAGCCCATGGGTTTACCCATGTTTATGCCCTTTTTAATATATAAATAAGTATCTAGGCGGTGTAAGAATTAGCCTGTGGCTAAGTGATAATGTTAGATATGTGCAAAAGTTGTTAATTGGCTTAGTGCAAGAGAATGTGTTAATACTTCCAGAGCTAAGTGCAATCTTTTTGTAAGTGATTTATGCAGACAGACTCTATAAGGCTTTGTGCCCTGACCTAATTTGGGGAAGGAGGATCTGGCGAGGTGCACGCAGATCTCATGTCCTTTGTGGAGTTGGCTCTGTGGCTTTGTGCATAGGAGAAGAGGAATGTAAGAATGCTTGAATACTAATAAAGAAGAAGAATAATTTGGTGGACATATCCCCACACTGGGGTGAACCACGTATATCCTGTGTTGATGTGCTTTGTGCAATGTTATTCATGTTGTTTATATATTTATCTACTTAGTGAACTGATATGGATGTATGTTAGATAGATGTATGGATGCTTAGTGCTCGATTGATGGTAAATGAATGATAGATCTGAGCTTATGCTATGTGCTAAGAAGTTTTAAGGGTTAATCTTGGTTGTTACTGCGCTGATATGTAATTAGGGTTAATCTACAATGTGAATAAGAATCATAACTTAATGCATATTGTTTGATAAGTGCTCTGTTAAGCGTTGTAATCACATATATGTGTCCTAGCCAGGTTGTAGACACTTGAGTCCTGCAAACCCCCTGCCTCTACCTCAGGTGAGACTTCATCTTCATTGCAAGTGTCATCGAAAGGGTCGGTAGTTAGGGTTTTGTTGGTGCGTTGTTCAAGTGTTGAACCCTAGGTCTGCCCCTATGCCAACAAATGGTTCTATTGCTGGGACCTAAAACTGTGATTGTTGGGAACTGAAGAAAATAGAAAAAATATGTGCATAGATTTGTTGTTGTAGTGCACAGTATCCTAATCATCTTGTGAAGCTTTGTGCTAAGAAAAAGAAGTATGATATGAAGAAAAGAGGTAAGATCTTAAATCTTTGTGCTCTGGTAAAGGTAAGATAAGTGAAAAAAAATTCTTCGGAAGTATGAATCTAAGTATGTTTGACAGATTTTGTCCTAGTCTGAAAACTAGGGCACAACTAGAAGAAATAAGATTTGATATGAATAAATTTGATAGAGATAGTGAAAGATATGTTATTCCTATGCATAGAAAGAATTTTTGGACTAACAAGTGGGTTCAGGAACCTAGAATGAATTTTTGCAGATTACAGGTCCACCACTGTGATCCCAATGCGCAATATAGGAAAGGTTGGGGATCATTTAAAATAAAGAGAGGGTTGACATTGTGTTACATTTGAATAAGACTGGGACATCTTGCTAAGGAATTCCCTGGTACAGGTCCTGTTTGTCTTTGTTGTAAAGTTGTTGGTCATGAGGTTTTGGATCGCCCTAGAATGATTGCTAAAGTTGAAAAGATGAACCTAAGACAATAAAACTATGAAGAAGATCAAGAAACTAAGGATATGTTAGAGAACCAGAAAGAATCAGAGACTATATTATTACAGATGAAATAAACACTGAATGATCACAAAGACATCAGTTTGCCAGAGATCTTAATAGAGAAGTAGTGCATAGAAACAAGAAAAGGAGACTTCAACATAGACTATGTTCTGGATGAGGAAACATAGGTGAATATCATGCCAAAAAGCACTTGAGAAATTTTTGGAAAGCCTACTATGTTTCCTTCATTGGGAAGGATAGGATCATTTAAAGGAAAGATGATAACCCTATGTGGAAGAATTACTAATGTACCTATGATTTCCCATGGAACATCGACTGAAGAAGAATTTAAAGTCGTTAAGTTTATTGTGAACAATGCCCCTGTTGCACTATTGTTAGGAAAGACCTGGATTGAGAAAGATAAGATCTGAAGGAAAGAACAGGAAGAAGCTACAGAACAGAAAAAGAAAGAATTAAGGGACTTCATGGCTAGGAAAATAGCGCAACTAATAGAAGAACAAGAGGATAATTCAAAGCAACTGAGGGCTAGAGAATTAGTTGTTGAGGTTGATAGAACAAAAAAGGGCTTGAAAAACCTGTCCAAGTAGGAGAAAAGAGAACTTACCCCAGAAGTAGTAAGAGAAGAGGTATTACACTCGAACCCTTTGAAAGACCCTCATCAGTGCAAAGTTACTATGCTAAGAGAAGATAAGAATAAGAATGGAAAGAGGAACCCAGAGACTCAGATCACAGGAAAGAAGGAAAGAAGTATCAGTAAGAAGAAAGTAAAGTTAGAAAACTAACAGGAAGATCCAAAGAATACTTCGTAGAAAGTAGGCTTGTCGAACTTGAGCCTCGCTAGAATAGCAGAACTGTGTAGAATAGCACTTCACCACAGTGAAGCTATATGACCATTGGAGGCATCTCGACCATTAGAATGACGCTCCGAAACAGCTAGAAACTTAGTTACTACTGGAAATATCGCCATTGGTGTGTTGAGACCACGCCATAATGGATGTAATCGTATTGATTGAGGCATTCCTGCCCATTGGAGGAATCCGTTACAACGTTTCTTACTTAACCCGCTAGACACTGTGTCGGGACCACATTTTGCAAACCAATATATCCGAGCTAACAGAGAAGTAATTGCATACTGCATTGTGCTATCTAGACCTTGCCACTAATTCAATTATCTTGAGTGTCCATTTACCTACCTGAGTTATTTTTTTACAAGTTTGAATGTCGAGTGAGCATAGTGCACTAGAGAAATATGTAGAAGAGATCCCGATTGACCTCATGGATGAGAAAGTCATGTATGTAGGTATACATGCATAGTCGATGGGTGTATTGCAAGAATCCACCTTGACTCTACGTCGATCTAGCCGAACCACGACCGAGAAAAGAAGCAAGCACCGTGATGATCTGGCGAACGCGAAGTAGATACCATTGATCTTTCCCGACTACATCTCACCTTTGGCTGGCATGGTTATTCGTGATAGTGTCCTGCGTGATTTTGAGTACACGCTAATCACTTTGTACCTCGTGAAGGGGATATGCACAGTAATAGCACAGTTGGGATTGATCCTAGCTCTCAAGATCAATGATTTCAATCTTGGAGACCGAAAGAACTATGCGATGCTTGCATCACATAGGTACCTAACGAAGACCACTGGGAGGAAGCCCAATATAGTTCCCCAGCTATGGATTAAGGATATCAAAAGATCGATGATCATGAACGTCATGAATATTCCCCACTTTGGTAGACATTAGGAGGTTAACATGTGCATTAAAATCCTCTTGTCGTGCTACCATGGAGGCTATCTTTGGTTAGATAGGTGCGTGACTGTGGATCCAACATTGATCCACCTCATCACTTGATTGAGCATGCAAGGACCAAAACCTCACTAATTCTACCCAGGAAATACATCAGATCACTCCTTGGCCCAACAAATCAAGGAGGCATATGGCGATGTGGAGAAGGGGAAGCGAGGCTACAAGGTAGCCTCCATCCAGGATGGCACAGTGCACCTAGCTTGTCAACTGATAGGGTTCATATTCGACCTTGCAGGGAAGTGTGTCAAAGGGATGCAAATGAACTGGGTGAGCTACCTCATCAATGATCTGGAGAAGGATTGTTGGGAAGCGCAGGACCAAGGCTACAAATTTCACTTTAGTTGGTTGTTGATTCTCATTGCATTTGTCGCTTGGGAGATGCCAGAGGAAGCAACATTCCTTGAAGTCAAACCATCAAAGCCATTGGCTGCAAGGTTCACCACCTTGTGGTATATGAGTGATATGTTGAAGCAGTGGCAATCAAATGCAGTGTTTCATGCTTACTACCTACAGCTGATGTGCGCCATTAAATCATTCCCCCGAATGACCCCGAAAACCTTTCATACATACAGGCCACTAGAAAAGTTATGCATAGAATGACACTTCATCTACATCAATGTGCGCAGGGATGAAAGTAAGGAGGAGCTGCAGTCGTACTACAAATTGATTGATGAAGACATGGAGGAGATAAACAAGAAATTTCTAGCCGAATTCCTTATACCAATTGAATATACAGAACTCTCCAACCCTGACATCATAGGAAGTCCTTTGGTCACCCGGACAGAGTATTATGGACAAATAAGTGCAAAGAGAAGGAAGAAAAAGGAGGAAGTGCATTACATAGACAGTGAGGAGAAGGACAACACATTGGAGGAAATTGCACCTGACACACCTGACTCACCTGAAGGAGGACGAGGCGATGAAGTAAACCAAGAGGAGGAAGGGGAAGAAGACAAGTAAGAAAAGGGTGAAGTGACAACATTGAAGGATCCCCTTCTAGAGGTTGAGACATCAAATAAAAAGAAGGTTTCTCTATAGAAACCCTCAGCGCGGAAGAATACCCAAGCCAATAAGCCTCAGTTGCAGAATGTGCTCACAGTGGATGATATACAACTCATCATCACAGCTGTAGAATATGCCTCATAGGATATCTTATAGAGACATGAATCAAAGCAAGAAAAATTGTATGAAAGAATTGAGAAAGAACTGAAATACATCCAGCAAGCCCTCTACCTAAGTCGCGCAGTGTCTACTACAACGTCGTCATTAGAAATTCCAGAATTGGGGGACGAGCCTACCCAATTATGAAGGCTAGCAGATGCAACCGAAGCTCGACTTTGTCAAGTACAAGAAGAAAAGGAGCAGGTCATAGAGGCCTTAAAGCAAGAAAAGGAGGAGGCATTAGAGGAACTTTGGGTTGTGAAACAAGAGAAATATGACATTAGAGCAAAGTTCGAGGAGGACAGAGATAAAATCCAGAAAGAGAAAGACCAATTTCTCATGTAGCAGACTGTGGTCAAGGAAGCAGTGACTAGAGAACTTCACTCTGTGTCGGGCTTGGCACAGATGAAAGAAGAGACAACTGAAATCCAATTGGGGAAGCTTACTGAGGCCATTCAATAGCTTCAAGAAAGAGTAGCAGAGTTAGAACTTCAAGCAATGTCAAGCACTTCGCAAGAAGTGCAAGATTAGAGGGAAGAAACAACCAGACACACAGTAGAAATAATCACGGTGTTGGCTTCAGAATGTAAGAAACTAAGTACTCGAAGTGTGAAGACCTATGAGAACCTTGCAGAAAACCCAGAGCCGAGGACATTGGAGGCACAAATCCAGGAGGCAAAGCAACAAGCGTCGATTGTGAAATCCCAGATGAATCTACTTACTATAGTGGAGAAGATGAAGAGGTTATAGGAGTAGCACGTAGTTTAGAAGTAGGTCATTTCTATCTAGAGTAGAGTTATGGAGGTGACACAGAGACTCCAGCCAGTGCAGGATGAAGCCTGCACACTTTTTGATGAGATCGAGGGACAAGGCTCACAATTGGAACAAGTGGTCACAACAGTGGAACAATGCCTGGAAGGGCCTATCAGCGAGAAAGTAATTCAAGAGTTCACCTAGTAGAAGGCTCTAGTGAAGCAGCAAGTCGAGGCAGTTCGAGCTAATCTTGAGGCCTTCGAAGCAGTGTTTCCCAGATCAATGTGAATTAGGATGAGTCACAGGTGAGTGTTGAGATCTTGTTGGCCCTCGACCAAGTTTTGAGGAAACATTAGTCGTGTTTGACCATTTTTTGGACTTCGATAGGATGGTCGAAGATGAAGCACCTAGGTGAAGCATAGATCATGGGATCTCACCCATTTTTTTAGAATTTTTGGGCTTTAGGGTTTATGTAATGGGTATGGGATGTCGTCCCAAGGGTTTACCCATGTTTAGGCCCTTTTTAATGTATAAATAAGTAGCTAGATGGTGTAAGAAGTAGCATGTGGCTAAGCGCTAATGTTATCTATGTGAAAAAGTTTGTAATTGGCTTAGTGCAAGAGAATGTGTTAAGACTTGCAGAGCTAAGTGCAAGTGTTTTGTAAGTTGTTTATGGAAAAAGACTGTGTAAGGCTTTGTTCCTTGACCTAATTTGGGGAAGGAGGATCTAGCGAGGTGCACGCAGAACTCATTTCCTTTGCGGAGTTGGATCTGTGGCTTTGTGCACAGGAGCAGATGAATGTAATAAGGCTTGAAGACTAATAAAGAAGAAGAATAAGTTGGTGGATGTAGCCCCACACTGGGGTGAACCACGTATATCATGTGTTGATGTGCTTTGTGCATTGTTATTCATGTTGTTTATATATTTATCTGCTTAGTGCACTGATTTGGATGTATGTTAGATAAATGTATGGATGCTTAGTGCTTGATTGATGGTAAATGAATGCTATATCTGAGCTTATGGTATGTGCTAAGAAGTTTTAAGGGTTAATCTTGGTTGTTACTGCACTAATCTGTAATTAGGGTTAATCTGTGATGTGAATAAGAATCATAAATTAATGCATGTAAGTGCTCTATTAAGTGTTGTAATAATATATCTGTGTCCTATCTAGGTTGTAGACACTTGAGTCCTACAACCCCCCTGCCTCTACCTCAGGTGAGACTTCATTTGCTTCGTAGGTGTTGCCGAAAGGGTCAGTATTTAGGGTTTTCTGGGTGTGTTTTTTAAGTGTTGAACCCTATTTTTT
Source organism: Picea engelmannii (assembly GCA_009831015.1). Lineage (NCBI taxonomy): Eukaryota > Viridiplantae > Streptophyta > Pinopsida > Pinales > Pinaceae > Picea > Picea engelmannii. The sequence continues at coordinate 168,415 of ML804599.1, read as the reverse complement.
CCCCTGTGCCAACATCTCCCGAAGCCCCATAGACTAAAATTAATTTAGACCATCGACAAACGGGGGCCAGATGTCAGCAGGTCAAGGTTAGTCGACAATTTCAGTTATTTGGTAGTATCTAGAAAGTTACAAAAATAGTTTGAAGGACTCCCGAAGTCTCGAAGTTCCGTAAGGGATCTTGACCATTGGCGTCAGGGCCACATGGAAACAGATCATGTGATTCAGATATTTGACACTCTAGAGAGATTTGGGTATGTTGTTGTCTGGGTGAAGAACCTCCGAAGACCTGAAGGCCAGAATCCATCTTGGTCATCCATCATCAAAGAAATTTGTTGGTAGATAGCAAGGGTTCAGAGTTCGACAATTCGGGGAGTTATGTATGTTAACAACTAGGAACTTCTGAAACCCGAAATTCTGAATAGATCATAGCCATTAGCAGCTGGGAGATTGTGGACCGTTGGATCTATGAGCCTCTAAATAATTCGTTGGCTCGAAGTTCATACTTTTTGAAGGGTTTTGATGTTGAGATATTTGAAGTCGGGATCCTAAAGTGATCCTAGACCACAGATCTAGGATAGAGTGGGACCATTGATCCCCATTCCTATCTAACCATTCGATATTTGCATATTCAGGAGGAAGTGTGGTTCGTGTTGTGAAAATATATGAAACCCAAAGCACGAAGTAAGCAAGGGTCGTTGATTTGAGGTAAGAACTAACAATCTGACCTACTAGTTTGGAGTTCACGCATTCAAAATAATTGTGTGTTGGAGCGAGTAAACTCCCAAAATTTTGGAGTCTGAAATCCTCTTGAAGTTGTATATCTTAGTGCGCATTAAGGGTCATTGATCCTTGTCGTCATTCAATTTTTTGTGAATTCGATGTTTGAGAGGACTGTAAAGTGTTTCTTCTCGAACTCCGGAAGCCTAGAGCTCCATAGCCCTAAATTTTGTTGTGTATTGAAAGTTATCCAACGGTTTTGGCCTGAGATCATGTGGATTTCTTAAATTAGGTAAATAGACCCTCGGAAACTTGAATTTGCATGGAGGGAAAGGGAAGAAGGCATGTAGAACATAGTTTTGAGGGTTTGGAGAGAACCCAAGAGATAATTCAACTCCCTACTGTAAATGATCTTAGATCGGGAAGCCGTGCAAGCCCTAAGAGGTGGTGGGGTCGTGAAACACCTATGTTAGAGGGGGTTCCTGGATATGTCTTTACGAAAGTTGGATTTTATTGGTCTTTAGTGTTGTACATTATTGTTTAGTAGCCTTGGACAATTTACTCACTTTTCCTAGTCCAAAGACTCTATATCTAAGCTATTGTTGGTGTATTATAAAAAAGAAATTCTAGTTAATTTTATTTATGGATTCGTTTATTTTAATGTCTATTTTAACTCAAAAAGGTCCACAGAGATGAAACTAATGATCTGTGAGACTCAACTCCAACAGAATTAAAAAAGAATGAAATGAAATATTTTATTTTCGACGAATTATATCTACGAGAAGGAGGAGTTATTTTCTTCTTATTATAAAAAAAACACTCAATATCATGCAACTTTTCAATTTGCGTCTTTAAATGGAAAGGCAAATGATGCCAAAATACCACATAAATTTTTCCACAATCCAAAACAAAAACAAGCCCTTTTCAACTATATACCAAAATACTTGAGCTATGAAAAATCAACCGAGGAAAAATTCAAGCACAAGAATGCCTTTAACGTAAAAACCAATCTTTCAAAGGTAAAAAAATATATTTTCAAATAACTTGAAAAATGATTGCACTCTAAGATGAGATGCAAATCGTGAGAGTTTGATTTCTTTAATAAATGGAAGCACATATAAAGGAACACCCAAGGGATTTTTAAAAACAAGCAGACTCTCTCACAAAAGTACCATCAATGCTAAAATCCTGAGGGAATCAGATCAGATGACCTGAACCGTACCCACAAAAGAAGTGATTTTCATCAAATAAACAAAATGGCACACATGTAAAAATTTCAAAATGACTTTGAAATTTTTTTCAACAATAATTGCTGGGAAATATCAGAGAGAAATTTGTGGGGGTGGAATAAAGAACAGACACAGATCTAGGCCTTGTTTGAAGGATGTCCCTTCAAAAATTGGATTTCAGATCTTGGTTTCTCCCTGTTAATGACCACAGGGTCACCACAAAGCTCTGGTCACTCCTTGCAGAGGGATAAAGGGTGACCATAAGGTATTGGTCACTCCCTATAATGGAGCAACTTTCCACCACAAGGATTTGGTCACTCTATGAGCACAGATAAAACAAGACCACAATCGTGAAAGTGAAAAAAATAATAGATCTAGAGTAGATATATCAGATCTAAGAATGGAAATTCTCAAATAGCCATGGAAAATACTTACTAATAGATAAATATTAGAGAATGGGGATCACAACAAGAAAATATATTGAGAATATAGATTTAAAAGTTGAGAGAGAAACTGACTAAACAATAATGGCTTCCCTAGTGGAGTTTCCATTTTCTTGTAGGGTAAATGAAACCTCCAAAATATAACTCCCTTAGGCTCTTCATAGACCTAAGACATAATAGAGATGTAAACACTATATTTTCCTAGATCTAATTCATACATGAAAAGGATCTATATGTAGATGGAATGGAAGGCTTACTCGATGATCTGACAATTGTCCCTACATGCTCCTTAGTTGTTAGCTTCCACAAATATCCCCTTATCTCTTACCAAATTAGATCTGCATACATGGAGACACATAAAACTTTCACAATATTAAACTAATCATGTATAAATCAATGATAGATCTAATAATGTATCATAACACATGAAAACATTAATTCTCCACAAATAAATATAACAATTACATGCACATCCAGGAAGAGGGAAACATATTGTACATATTCTATTGATAAAACAAATAGATCACAACTTACAAAGAAGCCGATGCAGTTCTTTCCCAAGTTCCTTACCCAAGCTCTGTAATCAAATTTCCAGAATATGTTTTATTTTTTATTTCTCCTCCCTTTTCCCATGAGAAACCTCTATTATTTATAGGATAGTAGAGATAAAATCAAAGTGTAATTTCAATAATATCTCCATTCCCAAGATTAAAATATTCTTGAGTTTGAACCACAAAGAATCTGTGGTTCAATATCATCTCACGAAATCAATCCTAAGGGAGTAACAAACCCAATCATTCCCTGCATTCTTTAAAGGAGTGACCAATCACTCCTTACAATAGGAAAATGAGTGACCAACATTTTTTGGTCACAGACTGTAAATGGGAAACCAACGACCAGGAAAAAGGGTATTGTAAACTCAAGAGAAAAGTGGTATGATTCAGTGTTTTAGACTGCTAACCCATGGATGATGTCCATCAAGTGATCATGTGGAAAATAATTGTATAATAGACGACCCCTAAAGTATGAGGTCAAAATAGGTTTATGATGACCAAAATACTTTACAAATAAAATCATAGATCTTTGAGCAAAAAACTCGGAAAGAAAACATCATCGATCCTACATAATAATAACATCCCCAAGGTGGACATACCGATGCTCGGTAATAGAAACTAAGCATAGCCACCAAGAATAGATTGCATATCCATGCATGATGAAACTAACTAGATCATGTCCATGAAATAATACCATATGGATCCATGTCATCGATGAGAGAATAACCACAACCAAGTACAAATGTCGATCTATATCACAAGATACAAATCAGGGAGAGAACTCAATGCCTAAGAAATAACTTAAAGTACTCAGTAATAACTCCATCACAACTTAAGAGGGAATTTGATCAAGGAATGAATGGTATCAATCCATGGTCTTCGTCCTAAATCCCATTGGTACGAATCTGCAACATGCGAATCAATGAGTTGAGGTCGAGTGCTAGAATACTAAGAGGGGGGGTGAATCAGTATGGGAAATTTTACCACTTTTAACCACAATATATATTCTTCAACATTATTAGAAGTGTTCAAAAATCTATCATTAGCATTGAATATATCATCAATAGTGTAAATAAATAGTGCATGACAAATGACCATATATACATAATACACCATAATTTACGTGGAAAACCAAATGGGAGAAAACCACATAATTATTTCTTATATATATCAAGATTACATTCATTGCAAGAACCAACTTTCCAATTCTCCAGTTGCAACTAGAAGGAGGCTCCAATCCCCTATTTACAAGCTCCAACTAGAAGTATGCTACAACTCCCATAATTCTCTGGCTCCAACCAAAATGAGGCTACAACACCCTAATTTTCAGGCTCCAACCTAAAGGAAGCTCCAAGTCCCTATGTTGTCTGGCACCAACCGAAAGGAGGATACAATGCCATTTCCTTTCCCCATTATACTGCCCTGAAATTTAAATGTAGACCAACCTGTCACTACCACAATCACTACCATTTTCAACATGTCATTGTCAACCTATCACTGCCATTGATACTGAAACATCAACCTCTCACTACCACTATTTCATCATTAGCCAGATCCACTCACAATTGCATGCAACTCATGCCATGATCACCAAGAGTATATCTCAAACCATATGCCTAGCACAACCAAAACTTCCTCTACTTATGTACCAGACATATGCCAAGATCACCAACACGTGCCTCTAATAAAGCACCATATTATCATCAATATATGTGCCTCAACCATGCATAAAACCATCACCAAGATATGTCTCATCATGCACTAACATCACCAATCATGTACCATAACCTCATCAAGATATGCATCCAAACCATGTACCAAACATTTGACAATATCCATAAGCTATGTACCTCAAACATGTTCCATAGAACTCATGATATGCCTCAAACCTATACCAAAAGATATCCCATAAACCATGCACCATAACATCACCAAAATATACCTCAACATGTACCATACCATCACCAATATATAACCTTCAAAACATGCATATATACAGACCTATAATCCTATAGCAACCTTACTACATCATATCTTAGACCAACCTGGAACAAGCATCCCCTTTACTCTACCTCATCCTTGCTACCTTAGATTCTCCAATAGATTAAGTGTTCACTAGATATATATTCAATGAACTTGTGTGTAAGAATGAGAGACTTTTGATGTGTATTCATAATCTTCCATATAACTTCTTTTCAACCACTTTACCCTTAATTAATTTCTTGGTACAATTGTTTTACCCTTTTTCCTAATTTTAGGGTAATAATTGTTTTTCCCTTTTTCCTAATTTTAGGTTCATAATTGTTTTACCTTTTTTCCTAATTTTAGGGTCACAATTGTTTTACCCTTTTTCCTAATGTTTGGGTCATAATTGTTTTACCCTTTTTCCTCATTTTAGGGTCATAATTGTTTTACCCTTTTTCTTAATTTTAGGGTCAACCTGTGCTTTCTTGTTACAACCACTTTTCCCTTAATTGATGACTTTGTAACTATTTAGGGCTTCTTAGAGGATTCCAAATTCGTGAGGCCATAACTCCTCAACCATGAGGAACCACATGGTGTACCCCCTACTATTGGAAACGACATGATGAGAAATATCCATCCATGAGTATGTTACTTGAATTTATTATTTCATTCACGTTCAAATTCCTAAAACAAATCTAGGTTCCACAACCACACCTTACACCTTTGGGGCTTCTTGTAGACTTTTTCAATTACACTTGTCTCTCAGACTTCTTCTAGGGATGGCATCAATCAACATCCCAAAAATTTTGATGATACAAATGAAAAACAAATTTTCAACGATCTCGTCCACATCTCTGAGGATTTCAAACTTCTCCAAGGGTTGACATCAATGTCCAAGGGTTTACATCAGTGACAACCAATTTTTGAACAAACTCCTCCTTTTGCATTGATGGAAACCGTAATTCCATGAATTGATGGCAACACACATACTCATATGTGTACTCATGCTCATGCTCCCCCCTATGACCATCACTCCCCTTTTCTCCATGTTATTTCTCTTATCTATCCCCCTTTGACATTAATGACAAAGGGTATCTCACTTTGGGGATGCTCCCCATGTATTCATGCTTATGATCTCTCTCTGTCTCCATGCCTCTGTTCTTTCTCTTTGTATTCATGCCTTTTTTATTTTATCTTCAATGACATTATGGGAAAAAGGATTACTCCCCTTGTCATTATGTCTCCCCCTATCTGCATGCTTCTAATGTTTCTTTCCTGATCTCTTTCTCTGAAAATTTCTCTCCCCTTTACTTCTCTACAAGATGTAGAACAATATGGGGCTTATTGCATACTCTTTCTTTCCTCTCTTCCAGTGCTTCTTGTCCATTGATGCTTCCTCTTGTAATTATCTGACATATATAAAAAGCACTCAAAATTTATTGACTTTAAATCTTCATGGCTTTCCATATTCATTGTTTAGAAATCAATGACCATACTATTCAATAATGTCCCTTTGAGGATATAGCTTATGATAACAATTTCTATTTCTCTATTTTTTTTGTTCCTTTCACTTATTGTTTTTCTATGACCAGATGATTCCAATAGTCAATCTATTGTTATGCATTTTCTCTGACTCATGTATTTTTTACCTTTCAATTTTCTCACGAATCCATCTCCTATCCATTCGTCACAAACTATCCATGACTCTTCTACTAAACTGTCAACAATTATAACCCATCTGTCACTGTACTATTATGAATACTTCTCCAAATATGCTGCAATTGATCATACATATTCCTGCTTCTCAACTGAATCACATTTATCCACTGATCTACACTAACACATCCTTGAATCCATAATGAATATCTTCCTAGAGTTTTCTATGAATATCTGCATGTAATGTGTGCCAATGATATTTTTTGTAACTCCTAGTTGATACCTGCATGGAAGGTTTTCCGAAATATTCTCTTCAAGTAGTCAATCTATCATAAGCTATTCTACAGTGATGTTTTCAAACAACTCTAAGTATTCTTTCCCAAAATTTGCAAATACTTTTGACTGCTTGAAATATAGTTCTCTTATCTATCTCAGCTACTACTTAGACTCCCCCTGTTTAATATTCATATTACTGGGAGTCTCCAAGTTAGATAGCTTAGAACAATGGAAGAATCCACCCTAGCATAGAGTAATCTTCTTATTTGTTTATAGATTCATCATCTTTATAAACTCTGACATATTTCTTTTCATCCTCCTCCTGTATTTTGATATCTTCCTTCCTTCTTGAATATTCATCATGACCTTGAACTACAACATATCCTGAGAGTGAAATATCTGTAACTTGTTCTTCATTTACCTTCTCCGTGGATTCTAACAATGCGATCTTTGAGACCTATTCTTCTTTCACTTAATATTCTTGTCTTTCTTGTACTACTACAGACCCTACTTTTTCTAGGGCTTGTTCTTCATTCATATATTCTTCTTGTCTCTCTTTTCTTATCCAAAAATTCTTGTATTTGATAGCAACATTTTCCTTCATGGAGGGCTCTATCTCGCTTCTACAATTATGAGCCATGCGACCATAACTGTGGAATTTGTAACATTCAAAATTATGGGGAGACACATAAACATTCCTTTCTTGAACATTTCTACCACATACTCTACAATCTACATATTTATTCCCAAAGTTAGTACCTTCAAAACAATGAACCAAAAATAAATTTTGACACCTGGGAGTGAATGATCTTCTTTTTGGTGTAGTCCTTTTGAATTCCTGCCTTGGTTGAGCATAATCTTCTCTTTGGTTTTTTCCTTCACAATGATTGAAGCTTCTTTGTTTCCTAGATGTAGAAGGTCTTTTGTATTCATTCCTTTCTGAATGTTGTTGACCATGATTCCTTTCTTTGAGAACTTCTGCATAACTCTTTTGTTCTATTTCTTTTGTAATGGATATTGAACCTTTGTAAAAATGAATTTTCTTGTATCCTAGTCTAGACTTGTCACTACATGTCCTTTGAAAACTGAGAATGTCTCCTAACACTTGAGAACTTTTCAAGTTCTTGTTGAGATTGTTGAATTCAACTCTCAATGACATGACTTCTTCTTCAATCTTCTTGAACTCTTTTTATTTCTTTATCATCTGGATCTATATTACTTCTTCAAGTTGGGTTCTCAAGGAGATGATTTCTTCTTTGAATTATTTGTTTTTCTTCCTTTCTTTCTTCAAATCATTTAAAGAATTGATCAATGATACCTCAAGATCCACTTTACCTTCTTATTCATCACTTTCAAGAGTTCTTTTCTACGTTTCCCTAGCCATAAATAATACATTATGGCTAGGGAGATGATTTCATCTTTGAATTATTTGTTTTTATTTCGTTCTTTCTTCAACTTAGTTAAGGAACTGATCAATTCTACCTCAAGTTCCACTTCACCTTCTTATTTGTCACATTCAGAAGTTATTTTCTCAGTTTCCCTAGCCATAAATAGTACATTTTATGAATCATTGTTTCTTTCATCATCTTGATCATATGAGGAACTATCTTCTATTGAGTAGATATTTTTCTTGAAGGATTTCCTATTATATCCTTTCTTGTTTCCCCTTTCATATTTCTTTTCTTTATTGGGAACTTCTTCTTCATTGCCTTCTGACTTCTTAGAATAAGAAAATTTATTAGAAAAGTGACAAATTTTACCACAATTGAAACATTTTAAAGGGGAAGCATACCTTTGTACTTTTCAGTTCCTATTTTCAGCTTCCTTACAAAGTTGGTTATTTCTTCATATTCATCTGAATCATCACTACAGCTACAACTTGGCTTTGAATTTGGCATCTATTTATTCTTCTTTGTAATCTTGGATGCCTTGAACATGTATTCCTTTCTGGTGGATTATCTTACTCTGTCCTCATTTCATAGGTTATGAGTATCCTATTATAACCTAGGTCTGCACACCTACCCTTTTCCCTCCTTTATCCCATACATTCATCAATTTTGAGTTTCATGGTTGCTTGCTTAGCTCATTCTCCACTCTTTAATTATTCATATTCATGGCCCCTATTTTTCATTGCTTATTTGTACCATCGTTTTTCCTTTGATAGAGGGTCACATGTTTTGGTTTGAGTTTCGAACACTCATCATCATATCTACCACTAAATGATCATGTAGCAAGTCCGCTGAGTCTTTCATGTGTGTGCAAGAGATATCCAGGTTCGAAAAATCCATTGAAATCTCAGTAAGCTTCCACAGAAGCTAGGAGCGAATCAGATCAGGCGATGTCAGACTCGAAATATGTGCAAAAAATGGGCTGACTTGATGGACGGTGAATATCTGGCATTGATGTAAAATCGACGGTTCCCGTGGCATTAGGGGTTTCATAATGTGGAAAAAATATTTTTTATCGCGAAGTCCCTAACAAGATTTCGGACCCCCCCAACTATTCTACCTTTAATGGTGGGGTGGGGGGTCTCGAATGGCGGCTTCCCAGCCATGGGTCCCACCTAACGTGGTGCCCTCTCATGAGTTTAGACACCCCCCTCTCTAATATGCTTACCACCTACCCCATCCTCCGAAATCTTGCTAGATTACCTCTTGATAGAGACCCTCTCACCACGTTCCATCTATTCTCCACTCACCTCCACTCACTACTCCCACCTGTCACCACCTTACACTTGTCTTCCACTCATACTCTCATCACCTCCCATGTATATAACCCTCCTCTCATTAAACTCCACCTATCACCTCCCATACGCATGTCATTCCACGTCACCTCCACTCACATTCTCATTTCCTCTCTCCATGTCGTCTACATCCACGTAGTCCACATCCACTCATATCATATTGTATTGGATGCTTGAATCTATGCCTTACTCCATGACCATTGAGTTGACAACCTTTCCAGCAAATCTTTTTGAAAGTAAAGATGGTAGATGACGAGTCAAAACGAAGTGCACTTAATGGCCAAGGCTCTGTTACAAAAAGATATTTATGTGTCGGTCTCAGTTACAGAACACTCCAGAAATTCAGTGAAGAAGAAGATCAGGTGAATATCTTCCCATGCAGTCGGTTTCCCTCCAGAATCATCAAACATCATGCAGGCATTCCAGGACTCGACACAGAACCTTGCTCTGTCACTCCTAGTTTTTCTTCCAATCACAGTTTATACAACACATGCATCAGTTCAGTCTCAAAGATAGTAACAGTTTTAAGTTGATCAATTCTAGGATTCTGTTAGATTAAATAAATGAGTGGTATTTTGTGTGTAATAAGAACCACTCTTGTTGATTAATCCCAGTGTGATGTATACATGTTGTACTCCATGCAAATGTTTTAGTTAAGTTAATAATTTGTTCTAAAATTAGTTATCTAGTGTTAGGTCTCATTTCCATATGGAAGAGAACCTCTGCAACTCTATTAAATATGCATTCTTTGTATGTTTTAAAGTTGGGAGATTTTGTAAGAAAAGTATAAGCAGTAGAATAATTGGACCTAATCATTTAATTGTAAAGTTTTCTACCTAGTGAATATATGTTGATGACGGTTGTGTTCTCTTACTCAAATCTTTATGTGTTGATTCTTATCTTGAATGTAGATTTTGTGAAGTGTGAAATGTACATTTCCTTATTCTTTCAGCTATTATTTTAGTTTATCTTTTGTTGATTATGCAACCTGTTATAAATATATTGTTCATCTTTATATAGCTTTGCGGACAACTTTAACATTGAATATGTAGATGTGTGGATGAGGTTGTTTGTGCAGAGTCTAGATGGGGAAGTAAGAAAATGGTTCGGGGTTCTTCCTCTAGCCTCTATTGCCAATATTGAGGCATTGGATGAAAATTTCATAAAAAATTGGGGATATAGGAGATATTATCTCTACTACATCACTGAGTTTGGGGCTCTAAAGAGAAACAATGGAAAATATATTTCAGATTTCACCAAGAGATTCAATAAGATGTATGGAAGAATTCCAGATGAGATTAAACCGACTGAAGCCTCTACCAATATCACTTATGCCAATGAATTTGATGCAGAGTTCTCCCTCCTACTAAGAGAGAGAGAATATCCACCACAATGTTTTCCATGCAGGAAGCATCCATTGAGGTTGAATCTAATATCTTGGCATCATAAATATTAAAGACTATATCTGATAAAGATAAGAAGAAAAAAAGAGTGGATTTCCCTGCCTCCTCTAACCTAGCCACATCTGATCCCAAAATTGATGAAATGAACAAAACTTTGAAGGATATGACATCTGAAATAGATAAGCTGAAGTGGGAATATAAACATCCAAACATAGATTTTAAAGGGGCTATAAATAAAAATAAAAACCAATTTAGAAGGTCTAATGATGCCCCTCAAATAATGCAGAGAGAAAGGAGAAATGTTGATGATAAAAGGGTAGTGCCTCCTTTGCAAAATAATCATTTTGAGGATATGGATGTAGACAGTGATGTTTTGGATGATATTGTCATGCTTTTCAATGAAACGGATTATTATACCATCCACCTAACACAACAAGAACATGAGGTAGCACAACTATCAAATCAGTTTGATAATTAGATAGGGGAAGTGGGAGTTATTAAAGGCCAAACCCAAAAGAAATATGATTTGAGGACAAGAGAAGGGAGTCCCAAATCCATGACCTATGATCAAAACAAATAGGATGAAGTTCCTCCCAATCCTAATCGAAGTAAAGGTATGTCATCTAAAACTCAACAACCTCCCTCATCTAAACATGCAACCCCTAAAATAAAGGAAGTTGATAGGCCACCATCCTCTTTAATCCTAGAAAAATCAAGATCAAGATCCCTATGCCTTTGATAGAATTGATGAAGAATGAATTTTTCAAAAAATCTATCATGAAAGTTTTGCAGCCAATTGCTCCTAGTGTATCTTCTGATGTAATCAATTTGTAGGATGAAAACCCAGCCATTACAGTGGTTCCACACATTGAGGATGTATCTTATGCTTCTCCACCATTCTATATATCTTTAAATGTTCATGACAAGATCCTGCATAAATGTCTTATGGACTCAGGAGCCCCACACAATGTTATTCCCAAAATTGTTATGGAATAACTAGGTCTGGAGATCACCAAACCTTACCAAGACCTATATTCCTTTGATTCTAAGAAAGTAAAATGTCTGGGACTAATAAAGGATATGGTGGTTTCTTTGGCACAATTACCAATGAAGAGTGTAGTGATGGAAATTGTTGTGGAAGACATTCCCCCAAAGTTTGGTATGCTCTTATCCAGAACATGGGCTAACAAGGTTGGAGGATCATTACAAATGGAACTCACTTATGCCACCATCCCTGTGTTTGGAGGAGAACATAGGAAGATATACAGAGAGGTAAGGTCAACCTACATTGTTAGTGACCATAAGAACCCAAGAAATCACCCCATTTATGTTGTTTAGGATGATATTGGTTCATCTATTTTTCATTTAAATGATGATGAACCTAAAATATCTGTTAGCCAACATAGATATCAGCCACTAACATGTCAACAAAACAAAGTATTGAAAATGTATTTTTATGGATCTTCATCTAAGGAAGGATCAGGTGCATGTATACTCCTTATTTCCCCTTCAGAAGAGGTAATCACACTCTGTTATAAGCTGGAGTTCGAAACTACTAATAATATAGTTGAATATGAATCTTTGGTGTTGGGATTGAGGGCTGCCAAAGACATGGCCATTAACTGTCTAGTAGTTTTTGGTGATTCGAGTTGGTCATGAATGAGGAAAATCTATCAAGCTAAGCTACAGAGGCTCAAGAAATACAAAAATGAGGTATGGGATCTGATAGATATTTTCTTTCTAGCATTTAACATTTCCTTCATTCCCAGAGAGAAGAATCAAAAGGCAGATTCTTTGGCCTTAGCTGCCAGCACTTTCATGCCTCCCATTGGCCCAAATATTAAATATCAAGTGGAGATCAAGCATAGAACAACCATACCAGACAACATAAAGAACTGGAAATTCTTTAGCGATTATCTAGAGCTACAGATATTTCTACACACCATTGAGGTACTCGAACTAGGTGGCCAACTTAGTACCTATAAGGAAGAAAAATGGGGAGATATTGTTAACACAAGGATCTGCATACTGTTTCTTAAGAATCAGACAGAAATTGAGGTTTAACCTCAAGAGAATTATGGTGTAAATCATGTGGAATTCTACCCATGATTTCCACAAGGAAAACAAAAACATTGGAGGACTAAGCAGCTCAAGCACACTCTCTCCACCTATCACATCTCCCTTTCCGATACCTCCTCTCACATCCTGACACCTGTCCCAATCACATTCCACTCTCCCTTACACGTCACCTCCTCCCTGCCTATCACACCTCCCTCGTTCCTCTGCCACCTCTGCCTTTCCCTTGCCACCTCAACCTCGTCCTAGCCTCTGCTCCCCCAATCGCTTCCTTCCACATGGTCGTCGCTCACTCGTTGGGCCATGCACTTTTTATCCAAGCACCTCACTCCACATCACCCCTACACATATGCTATCATAATTCCACCTGCAAATCTCACATTGGTCACAGACAAAGACCATTCATGGCCTTAAGGAATTAGGATGGACTCGTAAAATTCATTGGCACCCCTTGAGAACCGTTATGGGTGCCAGGCCCAGTCCTAATCCCAATGAAGAAAGTTATTGATAATTGTGGGTAGTAGTTGAGACCTCACCTCTTCCCATAAATGGAAAATGTTGCAAAGATAAGCCATGAAGTCACACTTACGATTCGAATATTCCTTATGGGAAATGTTTTTTGTAAAGCACATAACTATGCCTGGCTTGCGTCTAACATAATGAGGTCTGCACAACCTGACAGAGTGGGTGTTGACTGAAGTCTTTGAAGGAAGTGATCTTATCACATTCCTGGTGGTTGCAACATTTTAGTACATATAGGCAGTTTTGATATTTTGTTAACGTCGAATGGTTGAGCTAGACTCCCTGCTATTGTAATATTTTGATTGAGAACAACTAGTTCTCTGGTTATGTATTTGTTTTTTGAGACATCTTGGTTAATCTAATTCATCTTTCTTACTCCATCTTATTTTCCTATGATACTGAGAGAGTTCATGTTTGATTGATTCACATGGATTTTTGTAACTGTATTATGATAAATGTTTAATTATAGTATTGTTATGATTTCTTTCATCTTCCTTGAAATTTGAATCCAAGAGGACCTTGTGTTTAAGTTTTTCCACCTTAGGCTGCTGGAAAACCTGATGTTCATAGTGGACCTCTACACCTTTATCACTAAATATTCCTCCTACTCACCCTTACTCTAACTTACTGACTAAAGTTGATTCAAGACCTCAATGGTTGTTGCATGCTAGTCCAGATTTCTGAGTTAGAACGCTATTATTATCGAGTTTTCTCCATTTGACCACTCAAAACTCAATTAAATGTGACATATAAAATTATGGGTACTGGTATTACCTTCAATGCATTCTGAAGGTGACATCTAGTGCTAACATTTATGGTGACGTTGTCTCGGAATGAATTGAAGACTTTTCCCTGGGATAGAATGACAAAGAAGCTCTGATTCTGAAGGTGCATCAGATATCAGTACTATTGAAGATTGTAACTTGCACCTGGCGAATCCACTATTTCGACTCCACTCTTTCAGTTCTGGCTCATAAAGGCAGACACACGAGGTCCACTTCAATGCCACCTCTAGCAACGTCTGAAGTTGACCCAGAGGAAATTATCAGAAAGGGAAAGACCACTCAAAAAGGTACCTCCATTGTTGTACCAAGTTTTTCTGATAATTTTCATAATCCCTTTTTACAAACTCCAGCAGTTGTTTCTGATTCTCCTATTATAAAAAATGCAGGAGTTTCAAGGAATTTAAGTTTTGGGAACTTTCCTTCTTATTTCTCCCTTCCTATTCTTGGTTTGGAAGGAGATATATTTGACACCCCTTTCTCCCCCAAAGTTGTTAAGTGGAAGGAGTGAGCTTTGACCTTAGAAGACTTTCCTACTCCTCCTCATATTAGAGTTGTTACAGTTGCAAAAGGGGATACTTATGTTCCCTCAAGCCCCTTGTCTTCACCTCCCAAGAACACTATCTCAGTTTCACATAGCCCAACTCCATCCCCTCTGGGTTCTCCTCCAGTTCACATACAAATGGAAAGATCTAATCCCCGCAAAACTAGAATGGAAGCTATAGTAGCTACTAGGTATGACCCTCTTGTCCTTCCTCAACCTCTAAATTATCTACCAATGGATGGCTACCTTAAGAAGTTTCCCAAGTTCAAAGGTGAGGGAGACATAGCTGCAGAAGAACATCTTGAAGCCTTTTATAGTTATACAGACAACCATGCCATTGAGAATGAAGATGTATGGATGAGGATTTTTGTTCATAGCCTTGATGGTGAGGCTAGGAAGTTGTTTAGGGATTTTCCCCCTAGATCTATCGCCGGGATTGAGGCTTTAGATGATTCTTTTCTGAGGCAGTGGGGGGACAAAAAGGAATTTTTTTATTATATCACAAAATTTTGATCCCTAAAGAGGAAAGAAGGAGAGTATGTCTCTGATTTCTCTCAAAGATTCAACAAAATGTACAATAAGATCCCTCCTGAGATAAATCCTATAGAGACCTCTACCAAAATCACCTATGCCAATGCTTTTGACCCTGATTTTTTCCTTTTACTGAGAGAAAGGAGATCTGTTTCCTTAGCTCATATGCAATATGTAGTCGTGGAGGTAGAATATAACATAGTGGCATCTGATCAACTTAGAGGGAAATTTGATAAGGACAGGAGAAAGAGTAGAACTAAAGCCTCAACCTATGATTCCTCTATTGTCCACCCCCAAGTTGATGAACTTACCAAATTAGTAAAATATCTTTCTGCTGAGATGGAAAAGATAAAGTTTGAGGGAAAACAAACCTATAGAAATACACAAAATGCTGATAACAAAGGTGGTTTTAGGAGACCTAATAATTCTCCTCGGACTCTTATAAGAGATCCCGAAAATAGAGAAAGGGATGACCAAAAGATCCAAACTCCCTTACAAAAAATCCTTTTGGCTGACAAGGAAGGAGAAGATGAAGAAGATGATCCCGATATCCATTTCTTGGGTGAAACCCCTCCATCCCCTCACTTAACCCAATCAAATAAATGAATTAAGTAAGGAAGATAAGGAAAAAGAGAATCCTAGTAGATATGATCTGAGATATAAAAAGAAAGGGGAAAATACTAATGATTCTGATCATCCCACAAAAACAAAAAAATCTGCCAAGGCTGTGACAGTTAGTAGCAAATAGAAATTAACTCAAAGCCCCTACTTTTGGTTGAGAATCCTATCCCAGAAGTCAAGGAGATCCTGAAATCTCCATATTCCTTCAGTTATGAAAATGAGATCAAAAAAATTAAAATCCCTGTGCCATTTTCAGAACTGATAAAAAATGAAGAAGTTAAAAAATGTCTTTCCAAAATGTTGTTGTCTGAATCCTACTCAAGTACCACTAACTCAGTTAATATTCAGGATGAAAATCCAACAATCATCTTAGGTCCTTTGATAGAAGATAGATATTATTCATCCCCTCTCTTATATACATCACTAAACATACATGATAAGGTGTTGCATAATTGTTTGATGGACTTAAGGGCATCTCACAATCTCATGCCCAAACTAGTCATGGATGAACTTGGATTAGAAATTAGAAAAGCCTACCATGACTTATATTCTTTTGACTCTAGGAAACAAAAGTTTCTCGGGGTCATTAAAGATCTGGTTGTGACCTTGTTTCAGTTTCCCATGAAAAGTGTGGTCATGGACATTCTAGATGTTGATGTTCCCCCAAGTTTGGTATGTTATTGTCAAGATCTTGGATAAAAAAACTTGGGGGAACATTGAAAATGGACCTCACATATGCCACCATTCCTGTGTTTGGGGGTGAACATAGAAGACTTTATAGGGAATCTCAGTTGGCCTACATCATTAGTGATGAAACAAACCCTACCAACCATCCTATTTTTTCTATTGACATTGATTTGGGATCTAGCCTATTGCAGCTCACTAATACTCCCAAATCTCCTCTTGAAATTAGAAAACAATCCATTACTCTTTGTGAAATCCCTCCTCCAACTACCTTTGTTTGGAATATGTTATTTGATGGATCCTCTTCTAAGGAAGGTGTTGGTGTTGGAGTGATCTATGTTTCACCTTATTAAGAGACTATACCTTTCTCCTACAAGTTACAATTTGAATCTACAAATAATGTGTCAGAGTATGAAGATCTTGTTTTGGGTTTAAGGGTTGCAAAGGACATGGGGATTGAAGAGATATCAGTATTTGGGGATGCATAACTAATTTTTCATCAAATCAAAAATATTTATCAAGCCAAGCACCCTAGGATTAAAACTTACATAAATGAAGTATGGGACCTAGTTGACAGTTTCTTCCTAGCTTTCAACATTTCATTTATTCCAAGAGAGGAGAATACCATGGTTGAATATTTGGTTGTTTTAGCAAGCCATTTCAGAGTCCCATTACCACGTAAACTCACGTATGATGTAGGGGTGAAATATATACCCTCTGTACCTGACAATATCAAGCATTGGAAGGTGTTTGAGGATGATAATGAAAGAAAACAAATTCTTGAGTCTATTGATGAGTTCTCTGCATTACATATTGATCAGGATCATGATTTTGAAAGTAGACCTCATGCTGATGTATTTTTAATTAAAATTTCTAATGACCATATTTTTCAGTTGCCTAGCAACCACATTCTGAAGAGACTAGTTCCTTTGGAGATATTGTTTGATGGGAACGATGTGGAAGTAAAGTTTATAGGTTAAGATGATGGCGCTGAAGTAGATGAGTACAATATTGGTATAGAGAAGGATCCCAAATTTGTCAAGTTGTCAAGAATCTTGTCAAGAGAGAAAAGGGTTGAATATGCTGAGCTGTTAAAGGAGTTTGTTGATGTGTTTTCCTCGACATATGAATATATCAGAACATATGACACAAGTATCATTGAGCACAAGATCCCATTAAAGGAAGAGTCCAAGCCATTTAGGAAGAAGTTGAGACAAATAAATCCTATATTGTTGCCCATTATGGAGAAGGAGGTTAAAAAGATTTTGGATGCCCAGATTATCATTCCTATGAGGTATTCTGAATGGGTGGCCAACTTGGTCCCAGTAATAAAGAAGAATGGAGAAATTAGACTTTGTGTGGATTTCCGAAATCTGAACAAAAACTCTAAAAAATATAATTACCCTTTGCCCAAGATGGAACACATATTACAAAGGGTGACAGGGGCATCCAGGATGTCTATGATTGATGGATTTTCTAGCTACAATCAAGTCTTTATCTTACCTGAAGATAGAGAGAAGGAAAGCTTCACCACTCCTTGGGGTAGATTCATGTATGCTAAGATGCCCTTTGGATTGATGAACACGGGAGCAAACTTTCAATGAGCCATGGACATAGATTTTATTGGAGAAAAGGACAATTTTGTGGTCATTTATTTGGATGACATAACATTGTTCTCACAATCTGATAAGGAACATTATGATCATCTGAAAAGAGTCTTATTGAAATGCAGAAAATGTGGTCTCTCTTTAAATCCCAAGAAGTCATTATTTTCCATGAAAGTGGGGAAACTGTTGGGGTACATTGTTTCAGCTAAGAGGGTAAATATTGATCCAAGTAGGGTAGAAGCTATCCAAGCTTTGTCACTCCATATATCCAAGAAAGGCGTTCAATCTTTTTTGGGGAAAATTAATTTTTTGAGAAGGTTTGTTTCAAGTTTTGTTGAGTTGATAAAGTTTATCACAACCATGTTGAGGAAAGGAAATGAAATCAAATGGATCGTTGAATATCAT
The DNA here is from genome assembly GCA_009831015.1 of Picea engelmannii. Taxonomy (NCBI): domain Eukaryota; kingdom Viridiplantae; phylum Streptophyta; class Pinopsida; order Pinales; family Pinaceae; genus Picea; species Picea engelmannii. The sequence goes on along the minus strand of ML804599.1, from coordinate 149,657 downwards.
AACTCTTTTGAAAAAATAAAGAAGTCCTTGATTGAAGCACCTGTTTGCATCAATCCTGACTACTCCAAGGAGTTTCTGATGTTCTCTTTTTCTTAATTTAACATTGTAGCATTTGTTTTATTGCAGAAAAATGTTGAGGGGTTAGAGCATCCCATTTCCTTTTTCAATAGGGCACTAAGAGATGCTAAAATAAAGCATGACATCATGGAAAAACATGCCTATGCTTTGATTAAAGCTCTCAAATCTTTCTTAGTTTATGTGCTACATTCAAAAGTCATTGAATATGTCCCTTGGGATTCTGTGAAGGAGATCCTCATTCATCCTGACATAGATGGAAGAAGGAGCAAGTGGATTGACAAGATCCTTGAATTTGATCTTGAAATAAATCCCACCAAATTGGTTAAAGGCCAAGGTTTAGCTAGGTTGTTGGATGAATCTAATTAAAAATCCTTGGGGGTCAATTTCATAAATAGTTATTTAGAGAATCAACAAGCTGAGTTGTTTGATGAAGATCCTCAAGTCACACCCCCATTGGTAGGATGCACTTGGTACAAGGACATTATATTTTTCCTACAGAAGTTGAAACATCCTGATGGCATGGAGAAGAGAAAGGTAAGAGATTTAAAGCTCAAATCAATTAAATATTGTCTGATTGATCAAGTCTTATATTGGAAATACCCTTTAGGAGTTTTATTGAGGTGTATAGACCCATAGGAAGACCAAAAGATCATGTATGATTTTCATGATAGTTTATGTGGGGGGCATCACTTTTAGAGAACCACAACCTACAAGATTCTCAGGGATGGATATTTTGTGCCTAGCCTCTTCACTAATGTTTGTTCTAAAATTGGGGCTTACGTTAAGAATCAGAAGTTCTCTGGAAAGTTGCAGCTCAAGTCTTTGCCATTGAAGCATGTGGTAGCTCCAAGAACTTTTCAACAATGGGGCCTAGATTTTATTGGGGAAATCCACCCTGCTTTAAGTGGTCATCATAGATGGATCTTGACTACCACAGACTACTTTACTAAGTGGATATAAGTTGTCCCCACAAGAAATTTTTCCCACAAAGTAATAATTGGTTTTCTTGAGGATATTGTGGAAAGATTTGGTTGTCCAAACAAAATTGTCACTGATAATGCTTCAGCTTTTAAGGTTGAACCATTGATTAAGTTTTGTGAACAGTTTGGAATCACATTGATTCACTCTACTCCTTACTACCCCCAAGGTAATGGACTAGAAGAGTCCCATAACAAGAGCCTTATTAAGATAATCAAAATAATGTTAGAGTACAACAAGAAGGCATGGGATTCAAAGCTTAAATTTTCTTTATGGGATAATAGAGTGACAACTAAGAGATCTCTTGGTGTCTCTCCTTTACATATTGTGTATGGAGTTGAGGTCATATTTCCTTCTCAACTTGCCTTGTCTGTGGAAAAATTCTTCCAAGATTACTAGGGAGAACCAGATAATATGATTAGAAGAATACAATAGTTGGTAGAAGTGCAACAGACTAGGGAACAACTACTGGACAAATCACATGACCATCAACAAAAGATCAAGCAATATTTTGACAAAAAGGTCAATAAAGAGGATTTCCAACTGGGAGATCTAGTACTTAAATGGGATGGACCTTGGCAAGATAAAGGCAAGCACGATAAATTTGAGGCCTTATGGATCGACCACTTCAAAATTTCTGAATTTTTTTCAAATAACACTTACAAGTTGCAGGATTTGGAGGATGTTGAAGTTTTTGGTAGCCCTATAAATGGGCATTTTTTGAATTTTTTTTTTACTCAAGCCATGAGTGGCTTCCCATGTCATTGTAAATATAATTTTTCTTTTGTTTTGGTTTTTATAAGTGACTCCGCAACCCAATACTAAGGCACTGAAACTGCAAAAGGAGTTCTTAGAGCATCACAGGGAGGTCTCTATCCCCCATGGAGCCTATATGTTAACACAAGGATATGCAGAATGTTTCTTAAGAATCAGACAAAAATTGAGGTTTACCCTCAAGAGCATTATGGTGTAAATCATGTGGCATTCTACTCATGATTTCCAGAGGGAAAATGAAAATATTGGTGGCCTCAATAGCTCAAGCACCCTCTCTCCACATATCACATCTCCCTTTTCGTTACCTCCTCTCACCTCCCAACACCTGTCCCACACACATTACACTCTCCCTTACATGTCACCTCCTCCCCACCTATCACACCTCCCTCATTCCTCTGCCACCTCTACCTTTCCATTGCCACCCCAACCTCGTCCTAGCCTCCGCTCCCCCAATCGCTTCCTTCCACATGGTCTTCGCTCACTCATTGGGCCATGCGAGTTTTCTCTAAGCACCTCGCTCCACATCACCCAGGCACATACGTTATCATACTTCCACCTGCAAATCTTGCATTAGCCACAAAAAAATACTATTCATGGCCTCGAGGTGTTAGGATGAATTCACATAAGTCATTGGCATTGTCTAAGAACAATTATGGGTGTCAAGCCAAATCCTAATCGCAATGAAGACAGTTATTGAAGTTGTGGGAAACATTTGAGAACTTGCCTCATCCCATAAATGGAAAATGTTGCAGAGAGCAACCATGAAGGCACACTTACGATCTCAAGCTTCCTTATGGGCAATTTTTCCTGTAAAGCACATAATTATGCCTGGATGGCGCATGACATAATGAGGTCTACACAACCTAACATAGCGGGCACCACTGAAGGCTTTGAAGGCGGTGATATGATCACATTCTTGGTGATTGCAACATTTTAGTATATATAGGCATTTTTGATATTTTGTTAAGGTTGAATGGTTGAGCTAGACTCCTTGCTATTGTAATATTTTGATTGAGAACAACTGGTTCTCTGGTTATGTATTTGTTTTTAGAGACACCTTGGTTAATCTAAGTCAACTTTCTTACTCCATATTATTTTCCTCTGATATTGAGAGAGTTCATGTTTGATTGATTCACATGGATTGTTGTAATTGTATTATGATAAATGTTTGGTTATAGTACTGTTATGATTTCTTTCAGCTTCCTTGAAATTTGAATCCAAGAGGACCTTGTGTTTAATTTTTTCCTCCTTAAGCTACTGGAAAATATGATGTTCATAGAGTAACTCTACACCTTTCTCACTAAATCTTCCTCCTAATCACCCTTAATCCAACTTACTAACTGAAGTTGATTCAAGACCTCAATGGATGGTGCATGTTAGTCTAGATTTATGAGTTAGAACTCTATTATTATTGAGTTTTCTCCATTTGACCACTCAAAACTCAATTACCTGTGACATATAAATTGATGGGTACTAGGCTTACCTTCAATGCAATCTAAAGGTAACTTCTAGTGCTAACCGATACACTTGTGAATTGATTTCAGAAATCTCAACAAGTATTCTCTGAAGGACAATTACCCCCTCCCCAATATGGATCATATTTTTAGAGGGTGGTAGGTGCAAATAGAATTTCCTTGTTAGATGGATACTTTGGTTATAACCAGATAGAAATGTGAGAGGAAGTTAAAGAAAAAACAACATTCACCACCCCATGGGGAACATTCATGTAAGAAAATATGCCTTTTGGGCTGATGAATGCAAGCGTCACTTTTCAGAGGGCCATGGACATAGATTTTGTGGGGGAAAAGGAAAAAATTATGGTTATATACTTGGATGACATCACCATTTTCTCCAAGTCTGATGATGAACATTTGCAGCATTTGGAGCAGGTTTTCAAGAAATGCAGGAGATCTGGAATATTTCTGAATCGTAGGAAGACTCACTTTGCCATGCCAGAAGGAAAACTCTGTGGCCACATCATATCAACAAGAGGTATAAAAATTGATCCAAAGAGGGTTTGTGTCATTCAAGAGATTGAGATCCCCATAAATAAAAAGGTTGTCTAGTATTTTATTGGTAAGATAAACTTCCTCATACGTTTTGTGCCAAATTTTGTTGAAATTATAAAGCCTATCACTAACATGTTGAAGAAAGATGTTGTGATAAAATGGTCACTAGAGGAAAAATCAACATTCCAAAGGATCAAACAAGCTTTATTTGAAGCATGTGTATTATCCAACCCTCACTATACCAAAGATTTCTTCATATTCTCTTTTGCTTCAGAGGATACCATTGTTGTTGTGCTATTGCAGAAAAATAAAGAAGGTCATGAACAACCCATAGTCATTTTTAGTAGATATATCCAAGATGTTGAGCTATAGTATGATATATTAGACAAGCAGGCTTATGCCATGGTCAAATCACTCAAATCCTTCAGGGTTTATGTGTTACAGTCTAGCATAACAACCTTTGTTCCTAGCATCAATGTCAAAGAGATTATGGTCCAGCCAGACAGTGAGGGAAAAAGAGGGAAGTGGATTGTCAAACTATTGGAGTATGACCTGCACATAACACCCACCAAGCTGATCAAAGGACAAGGAATTTCCAATTTTTTATCACAAACAAATTGTAAGGTGCTAGAATTGCATCAAATATTTAGCCAATCAAATGCA
>ML804599.1:99260-132636 GCA_009831015.1 Picea engelmannii | reverse complement strand
ACATATGCCAAGATCACCAACACGTGCCTCTAATAAAGCACCATATTATCATCAATATATGTGCCTCAACCATGCATAAAACCATCACCAAGATATGTCTCATCATGCACTAACATCACCAATCATGTACCATAACCTCATCAAGATATGCATCCAAACCATGTACCAAACATTTGACAATATCCATAAGCTATGTACCTCAAACATGTTCCATAGAACTCATGATATGCCTCAAACCTATACCAAAAGATATCCCATAAACCATGCACCATAACATCACCAAAATATACCTCAACATGTACCATACCATCACCAATATATAACCTTCAAAACATGCATATATACAGACCTATAATCCTATAGCAACCTTACTACATCATATCTTAGACCAACCTGGAACAAGCATCCCCTTTACTCTACCTCATCCTTGCTACCTTAGATTCTCCAATAGATTAAGTGTTCACTAGATATATATTCAATGAACTTGTGTGTAAGAATGAGAGACTTTTGATGTGTATTCATAATCTTCCATATAACTTCTTTTCAACCACTTTACCCTTAATTAATTTCTTGGTACAATTGTTTTACCCTTTTTCCTAATTTTAGGGTAATAATTGTTTTTCCCTTTTTCCTAATTTTAGGTTCATAATTGTTTTACCTTTTTTCCTAATTTTAGGGTCACAATTGTTTTACCCTTTTTCCTAATGTTTGGGTCATAATTGTTTTACCCTTTTTCCTCATTTTAGGGTCATAATTGTTTTACCCTTTTTCTTAATTTTAGGGTCAACCTGTGCTTTCTTGTTACAACCACTTTTCCCTTAATTGATGACTTTGTAACTATTTAGGGCTTCTTAGAGGATTCCAAATTCGTGAGGCCATAACTCCTCAACCATGAGGAACCACATGGTGTACCCCCTACTATTGGAAACGACATGATGAGAAATATCCATCCATGAGTATGTTACTTGAATTTATTATTTCATTCACGTTCAAATTCCTAAAACAAATCTAGGTTCCACAACCACACCTTACACCTTTGGGGCTTCTTGTAGACTTTTTCAATTACACTTGTCTCTCAGACTTCTTCTAGGGATGGCATCAATCAACATCCCAAAAATTTTGATGATACAAATGAAAAACAAATTTTCAACGATCTCGTCCACATCTCTGAGGATTTCAAACTTCTCCAAGGGTTGACATCAATGTCCAAGGGTTTACATCAGTGACAACCAATTTTTGAACAAACTCCTCCTTTTGCATTGATGGAAACCGTAATTCCATGAATTGATGGCAACACACATACTCATATGTGTACTCATGCTCATGCTCCCCCCTATGACCATCACTCCCCTTTTCTCCATGTTATTTCTCTTATCTATCCCCCTTTGACATTAATGACAAAGGGTATCTCACTTTGGGGATGCTCCCCATGTATTCATGCTTATGATCTCTCTCTGTCTCCATGCCTCTGTTCTTTCTCTTTGTATTCATGCCTTTTTTATTTTATCTTCAATGACATTATGGGAAAAAGGATTACTCCCCTTGTCATTATGTCTCCCCCTATCTGCATGCTTCTAATGTTTCTTTCCTGATCTCTTTCTCTGAAAATTTCTCTCCCCTTTACTTCTCTACAAGATGTAGAACAATATGGGGCTTATTGCATACTCTTTCTTTCCTCTCTTCCAGTGCTTCTTGTCCATTGATGCTTCCTCTTGTAATTATCTGACATATATAAAAAGCACTCAAAATTTATTGACTTTAAATCTTCATGGCTTTCCATATTCATTGTTTAGAAATCAATGACCATACTATTCAATAATGTCCCTTTGAGGATATAGCTTATGATAACAATTTCTATTTCTCTATTTTTTTTGTTCCTTTCACTTATTGTTTTTCTATGACCAGATGATTCCAATAGTCAATCTATTGTTATGCATTTTCTCTGACTCATGTATTTTTTACCTTTCAATTTTCTCACGAATCCATCTCCTATCCATTCGTCACAAACTATCCATGACTCTTCTACTAAACTGTCAACAATTATAACCCATCTGTCACTGTACTATTATGAATACTTCTCCAAATATGCTGCAATTGATCATACATATTCCTGCTTCTCAACTGAATCACATTTATCCACTGATCTACACTAACACATCCTTGAATCCATAATGAATATCTTCCTAGAGTTTTCTATGAATATCTGCATGTAATGTGTGCCAATGATATTTTTTGTAACTCCTAGTTGATACCTGCATGGAAGGTTTTCCGAAATATTCTCTTCAAGTAGTCAATCTATCATAAGCTATTCTACAGTGATGTTTTCAAACAACTCTAAGTATTCTTTCCCAAAATTTGCAAATACTTTTGACTGCTTGAAATATAGTTCTCTTATCTATCTCAGCTACTACTTAGACTCCCCCTGTTTAATATTCATATTACTGGGAGTCTCCAAGTTAGATAGCTTAGAACAATGGAAGAATCCACCCTAGCATAGAGTAATCTTCTTATTTGTTTATAGATTCATCATCTTTATAAACTCTGACATATTTCTTTTCATCCTCCTCCTGTATTTTGATATCTTCCTTCCTTCTTGAATATTCATCATGACCTTGAACTACAACATATCCTGAGAGTGAAATATCTGTAACTTGTTCTTCATTTACCTTCTCCGTGGATTCTAACAATGCGATCTTTGAGACCTATTCTTCTTTCACTTAATATTCTTGTCTTTCTTGTACTACTACAGACCCTACTTTTTCTAGGGCTTGTTCTTCATTCATATATTCTTCTTGTCTCTCTTTTCTTATCCAAAAATTCTTGTATTTGATAGCAACATTTTCCTTCATGGAGGGCTCTATCTCGCTTCTACAATTATGAGCCATGCGACCATAACTGTGGAATTTGTAACATTCAAAATTATGGGGAGACACATAAACATTCCTTTCTTGAACATTTCTACCACATACTCTACAATCTACATATTTATTCCCAAAGTTAGTACCTTCAAAACAATGAACCAAAAATAAATTTTGACACCTGGGAGTGAATGATCTTCTTTTTGGTGTAGTCCTTTTGAATTCCTGCCTTGGTTGAGCATAATCTTCTCTTTGGTTTTTTCCTTCACAATGATTGAAGCTTCTTTGTTTCCTAGATGTAGAAGGTCTTTTGTATTCATTCCTTTCTGAATGTTGTTGACCATGATTCCTTTCTTTGAGAACTTCTGCATAACTCTTTTGTTCTATTTCTTTTGTAATGGATATTGAACCTTTGTAAAAATGAATTTTCTTGTATCCTAGTCTAGACTTGTCACTACATGTCCTTTGAAAACTGAGAATGTCTCCTAACACTTGAGAACTTTTCAAGTTCTTGTTGAGATTGTTGAATTCAACTCTCAATGACATGACTTCTTCTTCAATCTTCTTGAACTCTTTTTATTTCTTTATCATCTGGATCTATATTACTTCTTCAAGTTGGGTTCTCAAGGAGATGATTTCTTCTTTGAATTATTTGTTTTTCTTCCTTTCTTTCTTCAAATCATTTAAAGAATTGATCAATGATACCTCAAGATCCACTTTACCTTCTTATTCATCACTTTCAAGAGTTCTTTTCTACGTTTCCCTAGCCATAAATAATACATTATGGCTAGGGAGATGATTTCATCTTTGAATTATTTGTTTTTATTTCGTTCTTTCTTCAACTTAGTTAAGGAACTGATCAATTCTACCTCAAGTTCCACTTCACCTTCTTATTTGTCACATTCAGAAGTTATTTTCTCAGTTTCCCTAGCCATAAATAGTACATTTTATGAATCATTGTTTCTTTCATCATCTTGATCATATGAGGAACTATCTTCTATTGAGTAGATATTTTTCTTGAAGGATTTCCTATTATATCCTTTCTTGTTTCCCCTTTCATATTTCTTTTCTTTATTGGGAACTTCTTCTTCATTGCCTTCTGACTTCTTAGAATAAGAAAATTTATTAGAAAAGTGACAAATTTTACCACAATTGAAACATTTTAAAGGGGAAGCATACCTTTGTACTTTTCAGTTCCTATTTTCAGCTTCCTTACAAAGTTGGTTATTTCTTCATATTCATCTGAATCATCACTACAGCTACAACTTGGCTTTGAATTTGGCATCTATTTATTCTTCTTTGTAATCTTGGATGCCTTGAACATGTATTCCTTTCTGGTGGATTATCTTACTCTGTCCTCATTTCATAGGTTATGAGTATCCTATTATAACCTAGGTCTGCACACCTACCCTTTTCCCTCCTTTATCCCATACATTCATCAATTTTGAGTTTCATGGTTGCTTGCTTAGCTCATTCTCCACTCTTTAATTATTCATATTCATGGCCCCTATTTTTCATTGCTTATTTGTACCATCGTTTTTCCTTTGATAGAGGGTCACATGTTTTGGTTTGAGTTTCGAACACTCATCATCATATCTACCACTAAATGATCATGTAGCAAGTCCGCTGAGTCTTTCATGTGTGTGCAAGAGATATCCAGGTTCGAAAAATCCATTGAAATCTCAGTAAGCTTCCACAGAAGCTAGGAGCGAATCAGATCAGGCGATGTCAGACTCGAAATATGTGCAAAAAATGGGCTGACTTGATGGACGGTGAATATCTGGCATTGATGTAAAATCGACGGTTCCCGTGGCATTAGGGGTTTCATAATGTGGAAAAAATATTTTTTATCGCGAAGTCCCTAACAAGATTTCGGACCCCCCCAACTATTCTACCTTTAATGGTGGGGTGGGGGGTCTCGAATGGCGGCTTCCCAGCCATGGGTCCCACCTAACGTGGTGCCCTCTCATGAGTTTAGACACCCCCCTCTCTAATATGCTTACCACCTACCCCATCCTCCGAAATCTTGCTAGATTACCTCTTGATAGAGACCCTCTCACCACGTTCCATCTATTCTCCACTCACCTCCACTCACTACTCCCACCTGTCACCACCTTACACTTGTCTTCCACTCATACTCTCATCACCTCCCATGTATATAACCCTCCTCTCATTAAACTCCACCTATCACCTCCCATACGCATGTCATTCCACGTCACCTCCACTCACATTCTCATTTCCTCTCTCCATGTCGTCTACATCCACGTAGTCCACATCCACTCATATCATATTGTATTGGATGCTTGAATCTATGCCTTACTCCATGACCATTGAGTTGACAACCTTTCCAGCAAATCTTTTTGAAAGTAAAGATGGTAGATGACGAGTCAAAACGAAGTGCACTTAATGGCCAAGGCTCTGTTACAAAAAGATATTTATGTGTCGGTCTCAGTTACAGAACACTCCAGAAATTCAGTGAAGAAGAAGATCAGGTGAATATCTTCCCATGCAGTCGGTTTCCCTCCAGAATCATCAAACATCATGCAGGCATTCCAGGACTCGACACAGAACCTTGCTCTGTCACTCCTAGTTTTTCTTCCAATCACAGTTTATACAACACATGCATCAGTTCAGTCTCAAAGATAGTAACAGTTTTAAGTTGATCAATTCTAGGATTCTGTTAGATTAAATAAATGAGTGGTATTTTGTGTGTAATAAGAACCACTCTTGTTGATTAATCCCAGTGTGATGTATACATGTTGTACTCCATGCAAATGTTTTAGTTAAGTTAATAATTTGTTCTAAAATTAGTTATCTAGTGTTAGGTCTCATTTCCATATGGAAGAGAACCTCTGCAACTCTATTAAATATGCATTCTTTGTATGTTTTAAAGTTGGGAGATTTTGTAAGAAAAGTATAAGCAGTAGAATAATTGGACCTAATCATTTAATTGTAAAGTTTTCTACCTAGTGAATATATGTTGATGACGGTTGTGTTCTCTTACTCAAATCTTTATGTGTTGATTCTTATCTTGAATGTAGATTTTGTGAAGTGTGAAATGTACATTTCCTTATTCTTTCAGCTATTATTTTAGTTTATCTTTTGTTGATTATGCAACCTGTTATAAATATATTGTTCATCTTTATATAGCTTTGCGGACAACTTTAACATTGAATATGTAGATGTGTGGATGAGGTTGTTTGTGCAGAGTCTAGATGGGGAAGTAAGAAAATGGTTCGGGGTTCTTCCTCTAGCCTCTATTGCCAATATTGAGGCATTGGATGAAAATTTCATAAAAAATTGGGGATATAGGAGATATTATCTCTACTACATCACTGAGTTTGGGGCTCTAAAGAGAAACAATGGAAAATATATTTCAGATTTCACCAAGAGATTCAATAAGATGTATGGAAGAATTCCAGATGAGATTAAACCGACTGAAGCCTCTACCAATATCACTTATGCCAATGAATTTGATGCAGAGTTCTCCCTCCTACTAAGAGAGAGAGAATATCCACCACAATGTTTTCCATGCAGGAAGCATCCATTGAGGTTGAATCTAATATCTTGGCATCATAAATATTAAAGACTATATCTGATAAAGATAAGAAGAAAAAAAGAGTGGATTTCCCTGCCTCCTCTAACCTAGCCACATCTGATCCCAAAATTGATGAAATGAACAAAACTTTGAAGGATATGACATCTGAAATAGATAAGCTGAAGTGGGAATATAAACATCCAAACATAGATTTTAAAGGGGCTATAAATAAAAATAAAAACCAATTTAGAAGGTCTAATGATGCCCCTCAAATAATGCAGAGAGAAAGGAGAAATGTTGATGATAAAAGGGTAGTGCCTCCTTTGCAAAATAATCATTTTGAGGATATGGATGTAGACAGTGATGTTTTGGATGATATTGTCATGCTTTTCAATGAAACGGATTATTATACCATCCACCTAACACAACAAGAACATGAGGTAGCACAACTATCAAATCAGTTTGATAATTAGATAGGGGAAGTGGGAGTTATTAAAGGCCAAACCCAAAAGAAATATGATTTGAGGACAAGAGAAGGGAGTCCCAAATCCATGACCTATGATCAAAACAAATAGGATGAAGTTCCTCCCAATCCTAATCGAAGTAAAGGTATGTCATCTAAAACTCAACAACCTCCCTCATCTAAACATGCAACCCCTAAAATAAAGGAAGTTGATAGGCCACCATCCTCTTTAATCCTAGAAAAATCAAGATCAAGATCCCTATGCCTTTGATAGAATTGATGAAGAATGAATTTTTCAAAAAATCTATCATGAAAGTTTTGCAGCCAATTGCTCCTAGTGTATCTTCTGATGTAATCAATTTGTAGGATGAAAACCCAGCCATTACAGTGGTTCCACACATTGAGGATGTATCTTATGCTTCTCCACCATTCTATATATCTTTAAATGTTCATGACAAGATCCTGCATAAATGTCTTATGGACTCAGGAGCCCCACACAATGTTATTCCCAAAATTGTTATGGAATAACTAGGTCTGGAGATCACCAAACCTTACCAAGACCTATATTCCTTTGATTCTAAGAAAGTAAAATGTCTGGGACTAATAAAGGATATGGTGGTTTCTTTGGCACAATTACCAATGAAGAGTGTAGTGATGGAAATTGTTGTGGAAGACATTCCCCCAAAGTTTGGTATGCTCTTATCCAGAACATGGGCTAACAAGGTTGGAGGATCATTACAAATGGAACTCACTTATGCCACCATCCCTGTGTTTGGAGGAGAACATAGGAAGATATACAGAGAGGTAAGGTCAACCTACATTGTTAGTGACCATAAGAACCCAAGAAATCACCCCATTTATGTTGTTTAGGATGATATTGGTTCATCTATTTTTCATTTAAATGATGATGAACCTAAAATATCTGTTAGCCAACATAGATATCAGCCACTAACATGTCAACAAAACAAAGTATTGAAAATGTATTTTTATGGATCTTCATCTAAGGAAGGATCAGGTGCATGTATACTCCTTATTTCCCCTTCAGAAGAGGTAATCACACTCTGTTATAAGCTGGAGTTCGAAACTACTAATAATATAGTTGAATATGAATCTTTGGTGTTGGGATTGAGGGCTGCCAAAGACATGGCCATTAACTGTCTAGTAGTTTTTGGTGATTCGAGTTGGTCATGAATGAGGAAAATCTATCAAGCTAAGCTACAGAGGCTCAAGAAATACAAAAATGAGGTATGGGATCTGATAGATATTTTCTTTCTAGCATTTAACATTTCCTTCATTCCCAGAGAGAAGAATCAAAAGGCAGATTCTTTGGCCTTAGCTGCCAGCACTTTCATGCCTCCCATTGGCCCAAATATTAAATATCAAGTGGAGATCAAGCATAGAACAACCATACCAGACAACATAAAGAACTGGAAATTCTTTAGCGATTATCTAGAGCTACAGATATTTCTACACACCATTGAGGTACTCGAACTAGGTGGCCAACTTAGTACCTATAAGGAAGAAAAATGGGGAGATATTGTTAACACAAGGATCTGCATACTGTTTCTTAAGAATCAGACAGAAATTGAGGTTTAACCTCAAGAGAATTATGGTGTAAATCATGTGGAATTCTACCCATGATTTCCACAAGGAAAACAAAAACATTGGAGGACTAAGCAGCTCAAGCACACTCTCTCCACCTATCACATCTCCCTTTCCGATACCTCCTCTCACATCCTGACACCTGTCCCAATCACATTCCACTCTCCCTTACACGTCACCTCCTCCCTGCCTATCACACCTCCCTCGTTCCTCTGCCACCTCTGCCTTTCCCTTGCCACCTCAACCTCGTCCTAGCCTCTGCTCCCCCAATCGCTTCCTTCCACATGGTCGTCGCTCACTCGTTGGGCCATGCACTTTTTATCCAAGCACCTCACTCCACATCACCCCTACACATATGCTATCATAATTCCACCTGCAAATCTCACATTGGTCACAGACAAAGACCATTCATGGCCTTAAGGAATTAGGATGGACTCGTAAAATTCATTGGCACCCCTTGAGAACCGTTATGGGTGCCAGGCCCAGTCCTAATCCCAATGAAGAAAGTTATTGATAATTGTGGGTAGTAGTTGAGACCTCACCTCTTCCCATAAATGGAAAATGTTGCAAAGATAAGCCATGAAGTCACACTTACGATTCGAATATTCCTTATGGGAAATGTTTTTTGTAAAGCACATAACTATGCCTGGCTTGCGTCTAACATAATGAGGTCTGCACAACCTGACAGAGTGGGTGTTGACTGAAGTCTTTGAAGGAAGTGATCTTATCACATTCCTGGTGGTTGCAACATTTTAGTACATATAGGCAGTTTTGATATTTTGTTAACGTCGAATGGTTGAGCTAGACTCCCTGCTATTGTAATATTTTGATTGAGAACAACTAGTTCTCTGGTTATGTATTTGTTTTTTGAGACATCTTGGTTAATCTAATTCATCTTTCTTACTCCATCTTATTTTCCTATGATACTGAGAGAGTTCATGTTTGATTGATTCACATGGATTTTTGTAACTGTATTATGATAAATGTTTAATTATAGTATTGTTATGATTTCTTTCATCTTCCTTGAAATTTGAATCCAAGAGGACCTTGTGTTTAAGTTTTTCCACCTTAGGCTGCTGGAAAACCTGATGTTCATAGTGGACCTCTACACCTTTATCACTAAATATTCCTCCTACTCACCCTTACTCTAACTTACTGACTAAAGTTGATTCAAGACCTCAATGGTTGTTGCATGCTAGTCCAGATTTCTGAGTTAGAACGCTATTATTATCGAGTTTTCTCCATTTGACCACTCAAAACTCAATTAAATGTGACATATAAAATTATGGGTACTGGTATTACCTTCAATGCATTCTGAAGGTGACATCTAGTGCTAACATTTATGGTGACGTTGTCTCGGAATGAATTGAAGACTTTTCCCTGGGATAGAATGACAAAGAAGCTCTGATTCTGAAGGTGCATCAGATATCAGTACTATTGAAGATTGTAACTTGCACCTGGCGAATCCACTATTTCGACTCCACTCTTTCAGTTCTGGCTCATAAAGGCAGACACACGAGGTCCACTTCAATGCCACCTCTAGCAACGTCTGAAGTTGACCCAGAGGAAATTATCAGAAAGGGAAAGACCACTCAAAAAGGTACCTCCATTGTTGTACCAAGTTTTTCTGATAATTTTCATAATCCCTTTTTACAAACTCCAGCAGTTGTTTCTGATTCTCCTATTATAAAAAATGCAGGAGTTTCAAGGAATTTAAGTTTTGGGAACTTTCCTTCTTATTTCTCCCTTCCTATTCTTGGTTTGGAAGGAGATATATTTGACACCCCTTTCTCCCCCAAAGTTGTTAAGTGGAAGGAGTGAGCTTTGACCTTAGAAGACTTTCCTACTCCTCCTCATATTAGAGTTGTTACAGTTGCAAAAGGGGATACTTATGTTCCCTCAAGCCCCTTGTCTTCACCTCCCAAGAACACTATCTCAGTTTCACATAGCCCAACTCCATCCCCTCTGGGTTCTCCTCCAGTTCACATACAAATGGAAAGATCTAATCCCCGCAAAACTAGAATGGAAGCTATAGTAGCTACTAGGTATGACCCTCTTGTCCTTCCTCAACCTCTAAATTATCTACCAATGGATGGCTACCTTAAGAAGTTTCCCAAGTTCAAAGGTGAGGGAGACATAGCTGCAGAAGAACATCTTGAAGCCTTTTATAGTTATACAGACAACCATGCCATTGAGAATGAAGATGTATGGATGAGGATTTTTGTTCATAGCCTTGATGGTGAGGCTAGGAAGTTGTTTAGGGATTTTCCCCCTAGATCTATCGCCGGGATTGAGGCTTTAGATGATTCTTTTCTGAGGCAGTGGGGGGACAAAAAGGAATTTTTTTATTATATCACAAAATTTTGATCCCTAAAGAGGAAAGAAGGAGAGTATGTCTCTGATTTCTCTCAAAGATTCAACAAAATGTACAATAAGATCCCTCCTGAGATAAATCCTATAGAGACCTCTACCAAAATCACCTATGCCAATGCTTTTGACCCTGATTTTTTCCTTTTACTGAGAGAAAGGAGATCTGTTTCCTTAGCTCATATGCAATATGTAGTCGTGGAGGTAGAATATAACATAGTGGCATCTGATCAACTTAGAGGGAAATTTGATAAGGACAGGAGAAAGAGTAGAACTAAAGCCTCAACCTATGATTCCTCTATTGTCCACCCCCAAGTTGATGAACTTACCAAATTAGTAAAATATCTTTCTGCTGAGATGGAAAAGATAAAGTTTGAGGGAAAACAAACCTATAGAAATACACAAAATGCTGATAACAAAGGTGGTTTTAGGAGACCTAATAATTCTCCTCGGACTCTTATAAGAGATCCCGAAAATAGAGAAAGGGATGACCAAAAGATCCAAACTCCCTTACAAAAAATCCTTTTGGCTGACAAGGAAGGAGAAGATGAAGAAGATGATCCCGATATCCATTTCTTGGGTGAAACCCCTCCATCCCCTCACTTAACCCAATCAAATAAATGAATTAAGTAAGGAAGATAAGGAAAAAGAGAATCCTAGTAGATATGATCTGAGATATAAAAAGAAAGGGGAAAATACTAATGATTCTGATCATCCCACAAAAACAAAAAAATCTGCCAAGGCTGTGACAGTTAGTAGCAAATAGAAATTAACTCAAAGCCCCTACTTTTGGTTGAGAATCCTATCCCAGAAGTCAAGGAGATCCTGAAATCTCCATATTCCTTCAGTTATGAAAATGAGATCAAAAAAATTAAAATCCCTGTGCCATTTTCAGAACTGATAAAAAATGAAGAAGTTAAAAAATGTCTTTCCAAAATGTTGTTGTCTGAATCCTACTCAAGTACCACTAACTCAGTTAATATTCAGGATGAAAATCCAACAATCATCTTAGGTCCTTTGATAGAAGATAGATATTATTCATCCCCTCTCTTATATACATCACTAAACATACATGATAAGGTGTTGCATAATTGTTTGATGGACTTAAGGGCATCTCACAATCTCATGCCCAAACTAGTCATGGATGAACTTGGATTAGAAATTAGAAAAGCCTACCATGACTTATATTCTTTTGACTCTAGGAAACAAAAGTTTCTCGGGGTCATTAAAGATCTGGTTGTGACCTTGTTTCAGTTTCCCATGAAAAGTGTGGTCATGGACATTCTAGATGTTGATGTTCCCCCAAGTTTGGTATGTTATTGTCAAGATCTTGGATAAAAAAACTTGGGGGAACATTGAAAATGGACCTCACATATGCCACCAT
This sequence comes from Picea engelmannii, assembly GCA_009831015.1. NCBI lineage: Eukaryota > Viridiplantae > Streptophyta > Pinopsida > Pinales > Pinaceae > Picea > Picea engelmannii. The sequence continues at coordinate 120,424 of ML804599.1, read as the reverse complement.
TCCTGTGTTTGGGGGTGAACATAGAAGACTTTATAGGGAATCTCAGTTGGCCTACATCATTAGTGATGAAACAAACCCTACCAACCATCCTATTTTTTCTATTGACATTGATTTGGGATCTAGCCTATTGCAGCTCACTAATACTCCCAAATCTCCTCTTGAAATTAGAAAACAATCCATTACTCTTTGTGAAATCCCTCCTCCAACTACCTTTGTTTGGAATATGTTATTTGATGGATCCTCTTCTAAGGAAGGTGTTGGTGTTGGAGTGATCTATGTTTCACCTTATTAAGAGACTATACCTTTCTCCTACAAGTTACAATTTGAATCTACAAATAATGTGTCAGAGTATGAAGATCTTGTTTTGGGTTTAAGGGTTGCAAAGGACATGGGGATTGAAGAGATATCAGTATTTGGGGATGCATAACTAATTTTTCATCAAATCAAAAATATTTATCAAGCCAAGCACCCTAGGATTAAAACTTACATAAATGAAGTATGGGACCTAGTTGACAGTTTCTTCCTAGCTTTCAACATTTCATTTATTCCAAGAGAGGAGAATACCATGGTTGAATATTTGGTTGTTTTAGCAAGCCATTTCAGAGTCCCATTACCACGTAAACTCACGTATGATGTAGGGGTGAAATATATACCCTCTGTACCTGACAATATCAAGCATTGGAAGGTGTTTGAGGATGATAATGAAAGAAAACAAATTCTTGAGTCTATTGATGAGTTCTCTGCATTACATATTGATCAGGATCATGATTTTGAAAGTAGACCTCATGCTGATGTATTTTTAATTAAAATTTCTAATGACCATATTTTTCAGTTGCCTAGCAACCACATTCTGAAGAGACTAGTTCCTTTGGAGATATTGTTTGATGGGAACGATGTGGAAGTAAAGTTTATAGGTTAAGATGATGGCGCTGAAGTAGATGAGTACAATATTGGTATAGAGAAGGATCCCAAATTTGTCAAGTTGTCAAGAATCTTGTCAAGAGAGAAAAGGGTTGAATATGCTGAGCTGTTAAAGGAGTTTGTTGATGTGTTTTCCTCGACATATGAATATATCAGAACATATGACACAAGTATCATTGAGCACAAGATCCCATTAAAGGAAGAGTCCAAGCCATTTAGGAAGAAGTTGAGACAAATAAATCCTATATTGTTGCCCATTATGGAGAAGGAGGTTAAAAAGATTTTGGATGCCCAGATTATCATTCCTATGAGGTATTCTGAATGGGTGGCCAACTTGGTCCCAGTAATAAAGAAGAATGGAGAAATTAGACTTTGTGTGGATTTCCGAAATCTGAACAAAAACTCTAAAAAATATAATTACCCTTTGCCCAAGATGGAACACATATTACAAAGGGTGACAGGGGCATCCAGGATGTCTATGATTGATGGATTTTCTAGCTACAATCAAGTCTTTATCTTACCTGAAGATAGAGAGAAGGAAAGCTTCACCACTCCTTGGGGTAGATTCATGTATGCTAAGATGCCCTTTGGATTGATGAACACGGGAGCAAACTTTCAATGAGCCATGGACATAGATTTTATTGGAGAAAAGGACAATTTTGTGGTCATTTATTTGGATGACATAACATTGTTCTCACAATCTGATAAGGAACATTATGATCATCTGAAAAGAGTCTTATTGAAATGCAGAAAATGTGGTCTCTCTTTAAATCCCAAGAAGTCATTATTTTCCATGAAAGTGGGGAAACTGTTGGGGTACATTGTTTCAGCTAAGAGGGTAAATATTGATCCAAGTAGGGTAGAAGCTATCCAAGCTTTGTCACTCCATATATCCAAGAAAGGCGTTCAATCTTTTTTGGGGAAAATTAATTTTTTGAGAAGGTTTGTTTCAAGTTTTGTTGAGTTGATAAAGTTTATCACAACCATGTTGAGGAAAGGAAATGAAATCAAATGGATCGTTGAATATCATAACTCTTTTGAAAAAATAAAGAAGTCCTTGATTGAAGCACCTGTTTGCATCAATCCTGACTACTCCAAGGAGTTTCTGATGTTCTCTTTTTCTTAATTTAACATTGTAGCATTTGTTTTATTGCAGAAAAATGTTGAGGGGTTAGAGCATCCCATTTCCTTTTTCAATAGGGCACTAAGAGATGCTAAAATAAAGCATGACATCATGGAAAAACATGCCTATGCTTTGATTAAAGCTCTCAAATCTTTCTTAGTTTATGTGCTACATTCAAAAGTCATTGAATATGTCCCTTGGGATTCTGTGAAGGAGATCCTCATTCATCCTGACATAGATGGAAGAAGGAGCAAGTGGATTGACAAGATCCTTGAATTTGATCTTGAAATAAATCCCACCAAATTGGTTAAAGGCCAAGGTTTAGCTAGGTTGTTGGATGAATCTAATTAAAAATCCTTGGGGGTCAATTTCATAAATAGTTATTTAGAGAATCAACAAGCTGAGTTGTTTGATGAAGATCCTCAAGTCACACCCCCATTGGTAGGATGCACTTGGTACAAGGACATTATATTTTTCCTACAGAAGTTGAAACATCCTGATGGCATGGAGAAGAGAAAGGTAAGAGATTTAAAGCTCAAATCAATTAAATATTGTCTGATTGATCAAGTCTTATATTGGAAATACCCTTTAGGAGTTTTATTGAGGTGTATAGACCCATAGGAAGACCAAAAGATCATGTATGATTTTCATGATAGTTTATGTGGGGGGCATCACTTTTAGAGAACCACAACCTACAAGATTCTCAGGGATGGATATTTTGTGCCTAGCCTCTTCACTAATGTTTGTTCTAAAATTGGGGCTTACGTTAAGAATCAGAAGTTCTCTGGAAAGTTGCAGCTCAAGTCTTTGCCATTGAAGCATGTGGTAGCTCCAAGAACTTTTCAACAATGGGGCCTAGATTTTATTGGGGAAATCCACCCTGCTTTAAGTGGTCATCATAGATGGATCTTGACTACCACAGACTACTTTACTAAGTGGATATAAGTTGTCCCCACAAGAAATTTTTCCCACAAAGTAATAATTGGTTTTCTTGAGGATATTGTGGAAAGATTTGGTTGTCCAAACAAAATTGTCACTGATAATGCTTCAGCTTTTAAGGTTGAACCATTGATTAAGTTTTGTGAACAGTTTGGAATCACATTGATTCACTCTACTCCTTACTACCCCCAAGGTAATGGACTAGAAGAGTCCCATAACAAGAGCCTTATTAAGATAATCAAAATAATGTTAGAGTACAACAAGAAGGCATGGGATTCAAAGCTTAAATTTTCTTTATGGGATAATAGAGTGACAACTAAGAGATCTCTTGGTGTCTCTCCTTTACATATTGTGTATGGAGTTGAGGTCATATTTCCTTCTCAACTTGCCTTGTCTGTGGAAAAATTCTTCCAAGATTACTAGGGAGAACCAGATAATATGATTAGAAGAATACAATAGTTGGTAGAAGTGCAACAGACTAGGGAACAACTACTGGACAAATCACATGACCATCAACAAAAGATCAAGCAATATTTTGACAAAAAGGTCAATAAAGAGGATTTCCAACTGGGAGATCTAGTACTTAAATGGGATGGACCTTGGCAAGATAAAGGCAAGCACGATAAATTTGAGGCCTTATGGATCGACCACTTCAAAATTTCTGAATTTTTTTCAAATAACACTTACAAGTTGCAGGATTTGGAGGATGTTGAAGTTTTTGGTAGCCCTATAAATGGGCATTTTTTGAATTTTTTTTTTACTCAAGCCATGAGTGGCTTCCCATGTCATTGTAAATATAATTTTTCTTTTGTTTTGGTTTTTATAAGTGACTCCGCAACCCAATACTAAGGCACTGAAACTGCAAAAGGAGTTCTTAGAGCATCACAGGGAGGTCTCTATCCCCCATGGAGCCTATATGTTAACACAAGGATATGCAGAATGTTTCTTAAGAATCAGACAAAAATTGAGGTTTACCCTCAAGAGCATTATGGTGTAAATCATGTGGCATTCTACTCATGATTTCCAGAGGGAAAATGAAAATATTGGTGGCCTCAATAGCTCAAGCACCCTCTCTCCACATATCACATCTCCCTTTTCGTTACCTCCTCTCACCTCCCAACACCTGTCCCACACACATTACACTCTCCCTTACATGTCACCTCCTCCCCACCTATCACACCTCCCTCATTCCTCTGCCACCTCTACCTTTCCATTGCCACCCCAACCTCGTCCTAGCCTCCGCTCCCCCAATCGCTTCCTTCCACATGGTCTTCGCTCACTCATTGGGCCATGCGAGTTTTCTCTAAGCACCTCGCTCCACATCACCCAGGCACATACGTTATCATACTTCCACCTGCAAATCTTGCATTAGCCACAAAAAAATACTATTCATGGCCTCGAGGTGTTAGGATGAATTCACATAAGTCATTGGCATTGTCTAAGAACAATTATGGGTGTCAAGCCAAATCCTAATCGCAATGAAGACAGTTATTGAAGTTGTGGGAAACATTTGAGAACTTGCCTCATCCCATAAATGGAAAATGTTGCAGAGAGCAACCATGAAGGCACACTTACGATCTCAAGCTTCCTTATGGGCAATTTTTCCTGTAAAGCACATAATTATGCCTGGATGGCGCATGACATAATGAGGTCTACACAACCTAACATAGCGGGCACCACTGAAGGCTTTGAAGGCGGTGATATGATCACATTCTTGGTGATTGCAACATTTTAGTATATATAGGCATTTTTGATATTTTGTTAAGGTTGAATGGTTGAGCTAGACTCCTTGCTATTGTAATATTTTGATTGAGAACAACTGGTTCTCTGGTTATGTATTTGTTTTTAGAGACACCTTGGTTAATCTAAGTCAACTTTCTTACTCCATATTATTTTCCTCTGATATTGAGAGAGTTCATGTTTGATTGATTCACATGGATTGTTGTAATTGTATTATGATAAATGTTTGGTTATAGTACTGTTATGATTTCTTTCAGCTTCCTTGAAATTTGAATCCAAGAGGACCTTGTGTTTAATTTTTTCCTCCTTAAGCTACTGGAAAATATGATGTTCATAGAGTAACTCTACACCTTTCTCACTAAATCTTCCTCCTAATCACCCTTAATCCAACTTACTAACTGAAGTTGATTCAAGACCTCAATGGATGGTGCATGTTAGTCTAGATTTATGAGTTAGAACTCTATTATTATTGAGTTTTCTCCATTTGACCACTCAAAACTCAATTACCTGTGACATATAAATTGATGGGTACTAGGCTTACCTTCAATGCAATCTAAAGGTAACTTCTAGTGCTAACCGATACACTTGTGAATTGATTTCAGAAATCTCAACAAGTATTCTCTGAAGGACAATTACCCCCTCCCCAATATGGATCATATTTTTAGAGGGTGGTAGGTGCAAATAGAATTTCCTTGTTAGATGGATACTTTGGTTATAACCAGATAGAAATGTGAGAGGAAGTTAAAGAAAAAACAACATTCACCACCCCATGGGGAACATTCATGTAAGAAAATATGCCTTTTGGGCTGATGAATGCAAGCGTCACTTTTCAGAGGGCCATGGACATAGATTTTGTGGGGGAAAAGGAAAAAATTATGGTTATATACTTGGATGACATCACCATTTTCTCCAAGTCTGATGATGAACATTTGCAGCATTTGGAGCAGGTTTTCAAGAAATGCAGGAGATCTGGAATATTTCTGAATCGTAGGAAGACTCACTTTGCCATGCCAGAAGGAAAACTCTGTGGCCACATCATATCAACAAGAGGTATAAAAATTGATCCAAAGAGGGTTTGTGTCATTCAAGAGATTGAGATCCCCATAAATAAAAAGGTTGTCTAGTATTTTATTGGTAAGATAAACTTCCTCATACGTTTTGTGCCAAATTTTGTTGAAATTATAAAGCCTATCACTAACATGTTGAAGAAAGATGTTGTGATAAAATGGTCACTAGAGGAAAAATCAACATTCCAAAGGATCAAACAAGCTTTATTTGAAGCATGTGTATTATCCAACCCTCACTATACCAAAGATTTCTTCATATTCTCTTTTGCTTCAGAGGATACCATTGTTGTTGTGCTATTGCAGAAAAATAAAGAAGGTCATGAACAACCCATAGTCATTTTTAGTAGATATATCCAAGATGTTGAGCTATAGTATGATATATTAGACAAGCAGGCTTATGCCATGGTCAAATCACTCAAATCCTTCAGGGTTTATGTGTTACAGTCTAGCATAACAACCTTTGTTCCTAGCATCAATGTCAAAGAGATTATGGTCCAGCCAGACAGTGAGGGAAAAAGAGGGAAGTGGATTGTCAAACTATTGGAGTATGACCTGCACATAACACCCACCAAGCTGATCAAAGGACAAGGAATTTCCAATTTTTTATCACAAACAAATTGTAAGGTGCTAGAATTGCATCAAATATTTAGCCAATCAAATGCATCCCTCGTGTAGCCTGGACAAGAAAACTTACAGGTATTTGAAAACTGCTGCTCTTCACCTTTGTATAAAAACATCATTTATTTTCTGCAGCATTTGGAATGTCCACCAGATGTCAATAAGACAATGTCCGGGTCTCTCAAATTGAAGGCTATCAAATTCTTCATTTCAAGCCAAAGTTTGTATTGGAGGGATCATGTTGTCATCCTGTTAAAATGCGTAGATGAAAATGAAGCCAAACAAGTCACATTATAAATGCAAAGAGGAGTATGTGGAGGACACCATCAATAGAAGGACACATCTCTCAAGATACTAAGGGAAGGGTACTACTGGTGCACCCTTTTCTCTGATGTATTTTCTATTGTTAGGGCTTACAATGAATGTCAGATATTTGTAGGAAAACAAAAGTTACTATCACTACCCTTAAAACCTATCACTGCCAGTGGTCCATTTCAACAATGGGGGTTGGACTTCATAGGTGAGATAAACCCACCCTCCAGTGGGAATCATAGGTGGATTCGTATTGCCACTGACTATTTCACCAAGTGGATCAAGGCTATGCCCACCAGGAATTCCACTGACAAGGTGATCATGAATTTCCTAGAAACTAATATTTTTGCAATATTTGGTTGCGCCAACAAGCTTATGATAGACAATGCCCAAGCATTCAAGTCCAAATCCATGATTGAATTATGTTGTAGTCATAACATTTCCTCAACATATTTTGCACCCTATTACCCTCAGGGGAATATTTTGGCAGAATCATCAAATAAAACTCTCATCAGGATTATCAAGAAGATGTTGACTAAAAACAAGAAATCGTGGGACTCTAAACTCAAGTATTCTTTGTGGGTCGACAAAATAAACAACAAGAAGTATTTGGGAACCTCTCCATTTCATCTTGTTTATGGAATAGACGTTGTTTTTCCACTCATCTTGGTATACCAGTCCTAAAATTATTATAGGAAGGGATTGAGGAGAAAAATGACATCCAAAGGAGAATATTCAAAATTATACAAGTTCAAAAAAAGAGAGAAGCATTGGATCAAAGGACAGAATCATAAAAGAACAATATCAAATCAACTTTCGACAAGAAAACCAAGAAGGAAATCTTTCAAAAGGGTGACCTAGTCTTCAAGTGGGATTCCAAAAGGGATGATAAGTCCAAGCACGGTAAGTTTGAAAACCTCTGGATTGGCCCTTTTAAGGTGGTTGAGGTTCTGGACAATAACACATTTATCCTGCACAATATAGATGATACAAAGATCTTCGAAGGCCCAGTAAATGGGAGCTTCCTGAAACACTATTTTGTTTAAGGATGAGAGAAAGTCCCCCTTGTACCATAGATGTTTTCCTTTTTATTTTTTCATTTGATTAATTAGTTGTGTGTGAATAAAGACTCCATATCCCAACAAAGGAACTGGGGTGTAGTTGTAGTTTTCAGTTCAATAATATGCATGGTTGAGGGACAATAGCAGATGCATAGGTTTGGCAGACAGAAATAGAGGTAAGTAATGGAGGGTAAAAACAATTATTTAATACCAAGGCACTGATCTACAGTTCTTATCACCTCACAGGGATGATCTATCGCCAGTTGGAGACAATGTTATAACCTATGTCTGCACCCCTTCCCTTTTCCCTCCTTTAACCCTTACATTCATCAATTTTTATTTTCATGGTTTCTTGCTTAGCTCATTCTCCATTGTTTAATTATTCATCTTCATGGACCATGTTTGTCGTTGCTTATTCACACCATCATTTTGACTTTGATAGATGGTCACATGTTCTAGTTTAAGTTTGGAACAATCATCATCATATATACTACTAACTCATCATGTAGCAAGTCTGTTGAGTCTTTCATGTGTGTGAAGGAGATATCTAGGTTCGAAAAATCCATTGAAAGCTCAGTAAGCTTCCACAGAAAGTAGTAGAAAATCATATCAGACCATGTCAGAATTTAAATACGCACAAACAATGGGTTGAATCGATGGACAGTGAAAATCTGGTGTTGATGTAAGATCGATGGTTCCCATGGCATTCAGGGTTTCATAATTTAAAAAAAAAACACTTTTTGTCGTGGAGTTCCTAAATCCCGCACTGATCTCCATCGGTGACATTCCCATCCTCCAGATTAAAGGTCCTCACATGATTTCAGACTCCCCCGACCATTCTACCTTTAATGGTGAGGGGAGTCCAGAATGGATGTTTCCCAGCCGCGGGTCCCACCTAACATGGTTCCCTCTCATGAGTTCAGAACCCCCCCCCCTCCAGAATCCTTCCAGACTATCTCCCGATACCACACCTCTCACTGCATGCCATATTTCCTCCAATCATATCCACTCACTAATCCCGTATTTCACCACCTTACACCTGTCTTCCATTCATAATCCCATCACCTCACGTGTATCTAACCCTTCTCTCACCACACTCCACCTATCGCCTCCTACCCACATGTCATTCCACTTCACCTCCACTCACCTCCACTCACATTCTCGTTTCCTCTCTCCACATCATATGCATTCATGTAGTCCACATCCACTCATATCATCTCCTATTGGACGCTTGAATCCATGCCTCCCTCTACAACCGTTGGGATGATGACCATTCCATAAAAGATTTTTGAAATTATAGATGGAAGCTGACGAGTTGATACAAAGTGCATTTAACAACCAAGGCTCTATTACAGAAAGAGAGTTATGTCTCGATCTCAGTTAAAGAATGCTCCAAAAATTCAGTGAAGAAGGAGATCAAGTGAAGATCTTCCCATGCAGTTGGTTACCCTCCAGAATCATCAAACATCATGCAGGCATGCCAGGACTCGACATAGAACCTTGTGTTGTCACTCCTAGTTTTTCTGCCAATCACAGTTCATACAACACATGCATCAGTTCAGTATCAGAGACAGTAGCATTTTTTAGTTGATCAATTCTAGGATTATTTTAGATTAAATAAATGAGTGTTCTTCTGTGTGTAATAAGAACCACTCTTGTTGATAAATCCTAGTGTGAAGTATACATGTTGTACTCCATGAAAATGTTTTAGTTAATAATTTGTTCTTCAATTAGTTATCCAGAGTTTGATCTCAGTCCCAAATGGACGAGAACCTCTGCAAATCTGTTAAATATGCAATCTTTGTATGTTTTAAAGTTGGGAGTTTTTGGAAGGAAAGTAGAAGCAGCAGAAGAATTGGACCTACTCAGTTAATTGTAAAGGTTTCTACGTAGTGAATATATGTTGATGACAATTGTGTTCTCTTACTCAAATATTTATGTGTTGATTCTTATCTTGAATACAGATTTTGTGATGTGTGAAATGTACATTTGCTTATTCTTTCAGGTATAGTTTTAGTTTATATTTTGTTGATTATGCAAGTTGTTATACAACTATTGTTCAATGAAATATCCACTATTTTGCAACATGTTCAATGATTTGCATCTAGATGTTTGTCTAAGTCTTGAGATATTATTTTAGGTCTTAGTTTTCACACAAAAAGTGATTCATTGCATTGCTTATTGTTGTTTTTTGTTTTTGTCTTTTCATACCCTCAATTTTCATTTAATATCCATACCATTAGCAAAGGAGAACCTACTTTTATACTGTGTGGCATGTCCTACCAGGGCACCATCTTTGAAAACATGTCCTTAATATTACCAACAAAACCTACTTGTAAAAAAACAATCATCACAAACTTGAGGTGGCCTAGGTTTTTCCTTTAGCAATCAAGTGCAGACCTTAGGACCAACATATCCCATGTAGCTCATCCATGCTCAACGTAGCTAGGTATTCTCTTTCTTATAGGGATAAAATGTTTAGATCAAATCTCATTGGTAGAGACCTTATTACCTTTCGAACAATGATTGTTTTTCTTATTTCTTCTCCCAAACCTTTAATAGGATTCACTACTTCATCAACTCACAGAAAGTAGGATGCAATATCTTCATCTTCATTCATCTTCAATTGTTCAAATTTTCCTCTATAAGTTTGAATCTTGGCCCCTGTGAATTTGGCATCTCCTTCGTAAATATTATGAATTTTATCCCAAATATCCTTTCCACTGTCACAATGCATGACCTTGACAAATATTAAATCATTAATACTAATCAAAATGGTTCCTTTATCCTTTGAATTATTTTCGCTAAGTTTATTTCCATGTTTATCATTTGGGGGAGTGGTTGGTGCTATATATCCATCTACTACTGACTGAAAAACATCAAATCCCTATGCTCGTAAGAAGGTTTTCATCCTTTTATTCCAAAAGGAATAGTTCTGACCCTCAAATACTGGTGCTCCAATATTAGTGTATTCCATGATCTTCTTCCAGTGGTTAGACTATTTCTTGAAGGACCTTCTCTAATACCAATTGTTAGGATACTNTAATATGATCACTTTACCACTTTTAACCACAATATATATTCTTCAACTTTATTAGAAGTGCTCAATAATTTATCATTAGCATTCAATATATCATCAACAATATAAATCAATAGTTCATAGCAAATGAGCATAGATATACAATACACCATAATTTCCGTGGAAACTCAAATGGGAGAAAAACATGAAATTTTTTCTTATATATAACAAGATTACATTCATTGGTAGCACAAACTTCCTAATTCTCCAGCTGCAACTGGAAGGAGGCTCCAACCCCTTATTTATAGGCTCCAACCTGAAGGAAGCTACAACTCACTGAATTATTTGGCTCCAACCAGAAGGAGGCTACAACCCATTGATTTTTAGGCTCTAACCTGAAGGAAGATCCACTCCCTATGTTCTCTAGAACCAACCGGAAGGAAGTTGTAAACCCCTTTCATTACCCCATCCTACCACCCTGAAACATAAATGTAGACCAACTTGTCACTACCATAATCAATGCCACTGTCAACCTGTCACTGCCACTAATATTGAACCATCAACCTGTCACTACCATTGTTTCATCATCAACCATATCCACTCACAACTACATGAAAATCATGCCACAATCACCAATATCATATCTCAAACCATATGCTCAACATCACCACAACATGCCTCTAATCATGCAAAAAACATGTACCACAATCATGAACGTGTTCCTCTAATAATGCACCATATTATAATAAATATATGTTCCTCAACCATGTGCTAAAGAATGAGTCAAACCATCACCAAGATGTGTGTCATCATATACTAACATCACCAAACATGTACCATAACATCATCAAGGTATGCATCTAAACCATGCACCAAACATGTGCCAACATCCATAAGCTATATACCTCAAACATGTGCCATATCACCCATGATATGCCTCAACCATATACCAAATGATATCCCATAAACCATGCACCATAACATCACCAAAATATACCTCACATTTACCATACTACCACAATGATATAATCTTCATAACATGTATATAGACATCAGGGATGATTTTAGGGGCTAAATTTCGCTCATGGGCTATTTTTTCATGGTTTTTCCAATGAGATTTGCTATTTTAAAAATGATTCACCCAAATTCTATAGGATTAAATTATTTTACCTTAAAGATCGCCAAAATTTTCCAAAAACTATATAAAATCCTTAGAAATTTGAATATTTTTACAAAAATATCACCAATCATTTATACTTGGCATATGAAGGATTAGTAAGATTCGCCAAGTTTTCTACATTTTAAAATAAATTTCCATCCTTAAAATCATCCCTGATAGACATACCTTTAATCCTAAAGAAACCTTACTGCATCAGATCTCAGACCAACCTGGAACAAGCATCCCATTTTCTTTACCTCATCCCTACTACCTGAGATTCACCAATAGATTAAGTTTTCAATAGATAGATATTCAATTAACTTGTGTGTAAGAAATACAAACTCTTGATGTGTATTTATACTCTTCCATGTGATTGTTTTTCAATCACTTTACCCTTAATTAATTTCTTGTTGTAACCACTTTACCCTTAACTAATTTCTTGTTGTAACCAATTTAACCTTAATTAATTTCTTCTTACAATTGTTTTACCCCTTTTCCTAATTTTAGAGTAATAATTGTTTTACCCTTTTTCCTAATTTTAGGGTCATAATTGTTTTACATTTTTTCCTAATGTAATAATTGTTTTACCCATTTTTCTAATTTTAGGGTCATAATTGTTTTACCCTTTTTCCTCATTTTAGGGTCATAATTATTTTACCTTTTTTATTAATTTTAGGTTCAACTTATACTTTCTTGTTACAACCAGTTTTCCCTTAATTAATGAATTTTTAATTTCTTAGGGATTCTTAACCATTATTCGAGGATTCCAACTTCATGAGGTCATAACTCCTCAACCATGAGGAAACACATGGCATACAACCTACCATTGCAAACAACATGATGAGAACTATCCATCCATGATTATGTTACCTACATTTACATTGTCCTTCACATTAAAATTAATCAAACAACTTTAGGTTCTAGAACCACACCTTAGGGGCTTCTTGTAGACTTCGTAAATGACACCTATCTCTCGAAATTCTTCCAAGGATGTCATCAATCAAATTACCGACAATCACAACCATACAATTGAAAACAAACCATCCAAATATATTGTCCACATATCTAGGGACTTCAAACTTGATGCAGGAGCATTGCCAACAACAAGCGAGCATGGGGCACACACCAACGCATTTTGACACATGAGGAGTTGTTTAAAATATTTTGAAGTTGGATGCGCCAAACTTAAATGAGATAATTAAGGAAGGGCGTACTTCTTTATTGTAATCAAACCTTGAGCATCCCACTCTCGTCTAAAGGACTAAGAGGCATTTATGTTAGTTAATGTAAGTAGATAGCGTTAAATTCCTAGATTTGATAGTTTAGAGTGAGGAGGGAAATGGGATATAGACACCCTCATTGTATGGTTGTAATATTATTATGAGAAGAGAGAATAGGAGAGAAGAAGCAGAGAGTTGTGTAGAATAACCCATGTACAGAAGTTCTAGATTAATACAAAGATTTTTAGTTCAGACTCATGGTGTCCATTTGCTTTCTGTGTTGTGTATGCTGATTGATATGTGCTTGTTTACTCTCTGTTATGCATTTTCTTTGATGTGTGAATGCTTGATTTCATATTTAATGTCTGAAATATGAATAGAGGGAGAGTAAGGGAATGAGTTTCAATTGTTTCCTTGTCTGATCAAGAGTTTTCCTACAAGGAGTGCAGTGAAGTTGTCCACAAGGTGTGCGTTGACGGAAGTCAGAGTTCGTCTCTGCAAGCTCAGGAGAGGTAACCTTGTTCTCATTCTCGAAAAATTGCAAGTTAAGCATAGGAGCCATGCAAGGAGTGCGCAGGCTGAGTGAAGAGTCTCAGAGTTTGTAGCCAGAGGGAGTTGTTAAAAGACTGCTGTCGCAGAGAGTGCACAGAGTCGAAGGATTCAATACTTGGAAGTATTGAAAATTTGCCACAAGGAGTGTGTGCAGGATTCTTCTTGAAGACTCGATTTGTGGAGAAATCTCAAGAGGGATAGTGCCTTGAAGTATTGGAAGAAGGCGCAACAACGTTGGATTGCTGGTGGACAAGTTTATGAAAGAATACTTGTTCGTTTCGCAGGAATCATCGAGGAGAAATTGGACGGTCAAAATCCCCGTGGAGGATTCACGAAGTCTCAAAATCCATCATATCTTACAGAGGAGCGAGAAGGTTATAGAGGAATTTTCTGAAGTGCAATATTGGGAGAATCAGACCGTAGGATTTGAACCAACAGGGGGCGTTGGATCCCTCACGAAATCTCATTTTGGGGTTTCGGGAGTTGGAGAACTGAAAGCCTTGCCTCAAGATTTATGAGGTTGCGACAGGTGAAGTTGTAAAATAGAGAAAGAGTCTAAGCCATCCAATTGGAAGGACATGTGTCACGGGATCACCCTTATCGGGGATTCGGACGTCGGAGGTCAGAAAGAGAAGTTTTTCAACTTCGCGATTGGCGAAGCTGCGAAGAAAATCAGGACCGTCCATCTGAGAGTAGACAGGGGGAACACTCGCCGACTCGGAGGTCAAACCTTTGTTGACCATATCAGGGTTTCATGAGTCAGAGAACTGAGAGCATAGCATCAAGATTTGTGAAGTCGTGAAGTCCAAAATTACAAAAAGGCAGGAAATTCCATCGTGGGACCCGCCTAGGTGATGTGTCAAAATTTTTGCATTTCAGCATATCGGAGGGTAAGAGGTCGAGGCTCTTGTCCCAAAAGTTCCAAAGTCACGAAACCATGAGAAAATCGCAGTCGTCTGTTGAGAGGAGGACAGGTGGCAGAGATCTGGGGATCTCACGAACTCGGAGGTTCGCAGGGTGAGTCCAGAACTTAGGTGTTCCAAGTCGCGAGTAGCAAGAGAGTGAGGAGAAAATTCAACTTCACCTCTTGGGGGTTTGGGAAAGAAAGGTGCCAGGGTTGGACCTTAGAACTCGCGAAAGCGTGAGAGGTGAGAAGTGCTAGCACTTAGCCTAGCCGACGGTCGTGCAAGGAGGGCGCTGACGGAAGAAAGGGCTATACCCATTTTGCAATCTCAGGTATCACGGATTTGGAGAGGAAGAGTCGGGAGCCACGACTCACGAACTCGTGAGATTGCGAGCCATGAAAAAAGGACCCGTGGATCGATTAAATTGGAGATTCCAGTAGGAATCCGAAAGAGCCAATCCGACTCAAAGGAGAATCTGAACGATCCTGTGAGCGGATTTCGGCCCAAGGGCTGATAGGTCTACGTCAGTTTAATATAGGGTGTATGTGTTCTTCCTCCCATCATGAATCAAATTTTTGTCATATTTCCATGGTCTACCTAGCAATAGATGACAAACATCCATGGGAATGACATCACAAAGTATTTCATCTTTATACCCTCCTATTTTAAACTCAACTAAACATTGTTTAGTGACATTTACCTGATGTCCTTTTTGTAGCCATGAAACTCTGTATGGGATTAGATGTTCAATAGTCTCCAGCTCCAAATTTTCTACCATATCTGTAGAAATGAGATTGTTTGTGCTACCACTACCCACAATGACCTTGCATACCCTATCCTTGGTTTTGCAAGCAGTCCGAAAAAGACTGTTTCTTTGCACTGAATTCTCCACCTCCTTCTCTGGCATTAAGAGAACTTTTCGCATCATCAACGATCTTCCAACTTCAACATCTTCTACCTCAACATTCCAGCTCTGTGCTTCGATGATGTGATTTTCACCATCTTCTTTCGTTTTATCTAGACATTCATAAAACTTGTGTCCATTCTTTCCACATGTGAAGCATTTCACCACTCCACCTCTTCCTCTTCCTCTACCTCTGGTACGGGGAAAAATGTTTCCATCAGCATCCTAACTTATCTATTCAGTATGTTGCCCTCTCTGTGAGCTTCCACCTCTCTCAGTTTGAGTTTGAGGTTTCTTCTAGTCTTCTTTTGGTTTTTGATTTCTATCTTGGGCAACTAATTTGCCTTTAGGCTGACTTCTTCCTCGACCTCTTTGACCCTACTTTCGGCTCAACATCTCTTCAGATTTTAGAGACATCTAATAAGCATGTTCCACCGTTTGGATGGTCATGATGCTCATCTCATCCTGAATGTCGTATCTCATGCCATTCATGTACTTGGCAACTTTTTCATCATCACTTTCACGATGACCTGCCCTGATGTTCAACCTGTAGAATTCTTCAGTATATTCCTTCATTGTCATCAACTTCTGTCTCAAATTCTGCATTCTTCAAAATAGAGTTATTTGGTAATCCCTAGGAATGAATTTTGCCTTCATCTTCGCGATCATCTTATCCCAAATCTTGATTTTTTGCTTGCCTTTGCAGCGCCTGTCAGCTTGTAGCTCATCCCACCACAATGTTGCATGTCCTTTCAATCTTGTGACAGCATGTTTGACCTTTTTGTCTTACTCGACATCTTCATAGTCAAAATATGTGTCCAAAGCTCTAATCCAATCTAGAAGCTCTTCAGCATCCAGGTTTCCTTTATATACTAGAATATCCATTTTTTCCTTGGCACCCATTCTTGCAACAGCCCTAATCAGGCATTCATTGGCTGCATCTTCTGCTATGACTTCTTCTCCTTCATGTCTAGCTTCATTTTCACTTTCAGAATCACTGACATCTCCAACACCAACTGTGCACCTCTATGTTGTCTCCATGTCCTCGAGTTTGGTGTGGATGTCACGCATCTCTCTTTCCATGGCTGGATTCGGCACCTGCCTACCCCTTCCTCTTGTCATTTCCATTTCCTCTGGTGGATCGGGTGTTTGTCTATCGCTTCTTCTCGGTGGCATGGTGAATCTTTCTTTCTCGCTTTCACTATCTGAAATATACAAACAGAGTCAATATTTGATACCAAAACTGACGCAGACCTATTAGCCCTTGGTCCGAGATCCACTCATAGGATCGTTCGGATTATCCTTTGAGCCGGATCGGCTCTTTCAGATTCCTGCTGGAATCTCCAATTTAATCGATCCACAGGTCCTTTTTTCGCAGCTCACAATCTCGTGAGTTCATAAGTCATGGCTCCCGACTCTTCCTCTCCAAATATGCGATACCCGAGATCGCGAAATGGGTATAGCCCTTTCTTCCATTAGTGCCCTCCTTGCGTGACTACCGGCTAGGCTAAGCGCTAGCACTTCTTGCCTCTCGCGCCTTCACGAGTTTGAAGGTCCAACCATAGCACCTTTCTTTCCTGAACCCCTGAGAGGGGAAGTTGACTTTTCTCCTCGCCCTCTCGCTACTCACGACTTGGAACACCCAATTTCTGGACTCTCACCCTGCGAACCTCCTAGTTCACGAGATCCCTAGATCTCTGCCACCTATCCTCCTCCTAACAGATGACTGTGATTTTCTCACGGTTTCACAACTTCAAAACTTTCGTGACAGGAGTCTCGACCTCTTACCCTCCAATATGCCGAAATGGCAAAATTTCGACACGTCACCTAGGCGGGTCCCACGATGGAATTTCCCGCCTTTTTGGAATTTTGGACTTCTCGACTTCGCAAATCTAGATGCTATGCTCTCGGTTCTCCAACTCATGAAACCTCGATATGGTCAACAAAGGTCTGACCTCTGAGTTGGCGAGTGTGCCACCTATCCATTCTCAGATGGATGGTCCTAATTTTCTTCGCAGCTTCGCCACTCGCAAAGTTGAAAAAATTCTCTTTCTGACCTCCGACATCCGAATCCCTGATAAGGGTGATCTCACGACATGTGTCCTTCCAATTGAATGGCTCAGACTCTTTCGCTATTTCAAAACTTCACCTTTCGCAACCTCGCAAATCTTGAGGCAAGGCTTTCAGTTCTCCAACTCCCGAAACCCCGAAATGAGATTTCATGAGGGATCCAAAAACCCCTGTTGGTTCAAATCCTACAGTCTGATTCTCTCGAGATTGCACTTTGGAAAATGCTTCCATAACCTTCTCACTCCTCTATAATATCTGACAGCTTTCGGGACTTCGCGAATCCTCCACGGGGATTCCGACCGTCCAATTTCTCCTCGACGATTCCTGCGAAACGAACAAGTATGATTTCAAGAACTTGTCCACCAACAAACTAACGTTGCTGCGCCTTCTTCCAATACTTCAAGGCACTATCCCTCTTGATATTTCTCCACAACTCGAGTCTTCAAGAAGACTCCTACACGCACTCCTTGCGGCAACTTTTCAATACTTCCAAGTATTGAATCCTTTGACTCCATGCACTCTCTGCGATAGTAGTCTTTTAACAACTCCCTCAGGCTGCAAACTCTGAGACTTTTCACTCGGCCTGCGCACTCCTTGTATGGCTCATGTGCTTAACCTACACTTCTGCGAGAATGAGAACAAGGTTACCTCTCCTGAGCTTGCAGAGACGAACTCTGACTTCTGTCAATGCACACCTTGCGGACAATTTCACTGCACTCCTTGTAGGAAAAATCTTGCTCAGACAAAGAAACAATTGAAACTCATTCCCTTACTCTCCCTCTGTTCATATTTCAGACATTAAATATGAAATCAAGCATTCACGCATCAAATCAAATGCATAACAGAGAGTAAACAAGAACATATCAATCATCATAGAAAACACAGAAAGCAAATGGACACCATGAGTCTGAACTAAAAATATTTTTATTAATCTAGAACTTCTGTACATGATTTATTCTACACAACTCTCTTATTTTGCTCTCCTATACTCTCTTCTCATAATAATCTTACAACCATACAATGAGGGTGTCTATATCTCGTTTCCCTCCTCGCTTTAAACTGTCAAATCTAGGAATTTAATGCTATCTACATACATTAACTAACATAAATGCCTCTTAGTCCTTCATATGAGAGTAGGACGCTCAAGGTTTGATTACAATCAATAAGTATGCCCTTCCTTAATTATCTCATTTAAGTTTGGCGCATCCAACTTCAAAAGATTTTAAACAATTCATCATGTGCCAAAATGCGTTCGTGTGTGCCCCACGCTCGCTTGTTGTTGGTGATGCTCCTACATCAAAACTTCTCCAAGGGTTGACATCAATGAAAACAAACTTTCCAAACCAACTATCCAAGAGTCGAGCATGGTAGAAACTGTCTAAATACCAGTCATTGATGTAGACTATTAACAAATGCGAGGGAATCCACTGATGATTAAGATGAACCCCAAGATACCTAGTAAAATATCATGAGTGTTAATAGTTGAGTTTAGTTTGAACACTCATAGATTCATTCAACAAGATCCAATGATGTAAACCCACTACCGAAATGCAAGGGAATCTGCCAATGATGTCTGCAAATCCCAGGGTACTAACTGGTTTCTTGATTTCAAACCTAGATAATGATATGGAGTCGACATAATGAAATCCATCAAATTAGGTCCTTGATGTATCCCCCATCAATCGACATGAAACATATAAAGGTAAGTGGTGTGAAGAGTGTAATTAGAGCACAATTGACATAGGTATGGTCAGGATGAATGTGTTGGATTACTGAGAGGGGGGGTGAATCAGTAATAGTGTAATTATAATCCTTTTTCTTCAAATGTTATATCAATGTAGAATTATTATCCAATAATGAGCAGTAATAAATAAACAATCACACACATACATAATACACCAGTGTTTTATGTGGAAACCAAAATCGGGAGAAAACCATAGAATGCTTTTTCTTATATGTCTTGAAGAATTACATTCATTGGAAGCACCAACTTCCTTTGTTTTCCAGCTGCAACTGGAAGGAAGCTCCAACCCCCTAGTTTCTCAGGCTACAACCTGAGAGAAGCTCCAACTCCCCAAATCTCTGGCTACAACCAGAAGGAGGCTACAACCCCCAATGTTCTCTGGCTACAACCGGAAGTTGGCTACAACCACCTGTCCTTCCCTCGTCCTGCCACCCTGAAGTAGAAGTAGAATGATGGAACCACTGTCACACTATCACTATGAGCTATACCATTGTAAACCTGTACCAATAAATATGAACCATGCATTAACCATGCATCAACCTATACCTCAACCGGTAATCAACCTATACCACAAACAAGTGCATCAACCATGCACCAACCTGTAATCAACATGTACCATAAACAAGTGCATCAACCATGCACAAATCTGTAATCAACCTGTACCATAAACAAGTGCATCAACCATGCACCAAACTATAATCAACCTGTACCATAAAAAAATGCATCCAACCATGTACCAATTATGTACAAATCATGTGTCAACTACTCATCAATATGTACCAACATCATCAACTATACACCTCATGTATGTGCGCCAACTCATCAACTACTTGTCTCAACCAAGTACTCAACATGTACCTCAACCAAAATCCCTCATCAATTTCATCATCCAAATCTGATTTGTAGCTCTGTAATAGACCTGGTGTATATGATCACATTCCTACAAACCTTTCTTAACTTTAAAAACAAGAGACTAGCATTTTCATCAAACTTTTCTTTAGTCTCACATGCCTAGTTTTGGATTAGTCAACAACCCTAACTTGAAGTAATCATAACTTTGAGCCTGTAATGTATAAATATCTGAAACTGATACACAAAGTTCTTCAGTGTTTTTTATGCAATTCCAATAAATTGGCACTACTTGGAACCTCTCATAAAAGGAGTTATCGCAAAAATGGCATACCTTGCTGAATTTTGGCTTATTCTAGAGAGTGACCTTGTAGAGCGTGCCCCACAAAAAATGTTTGATGAAATGATATGAAACTATTAAAAAACATACTAAATAATGTACCCTAATCAACACATTTTGTCTCACTAAATTTGTATCTGTTATGAATAATTTATGACGTTTTTACTTGAAACACCTGAGTTTGACTAGTTTCAGGACTGGCCATAAACCCTATTTTCCACAGAGTGTAACTCCCAAAATACAATGACCCACAAGATGAATTTTTAACCACATATACTTGGATATGTTTTCTCACTTTCATATAAATTTCAGGATTTTAATCATTATATAAACAAAGTTATAGCATAAATGGTGAGATGACCTGAAAATAACATACCTTAGAAAGCACCATCAAAAGAATTTATCCTTCCTTGCATTTCGGCCTTCTTTTCTTCACTTTCCTCAGACTTTCGGCTTGGATATCATTTGTATACATCATACACATATATATATTCAATATGGTCAAGTGTGATTCAAATGAGAGAGCCTTGCCTCTTATTTATACTCTCCAAGTAGCTTCCTTAAAAACATCTTCTAGGTCACTTGGCCCCACTTTCCTTATTTTAGGGTTGGGTCCACTTC
>ML804599.1:10999-90650 GCA_009831015.1 Picea engelmannii | reverse complement strand
AATGATTTAATAACAATGTATAACCCAATTGTTGTACATGGATGAAAAACAGGTGAATTGTTTAAGGGTGAATCAAAATATGACTTCCATTTTTGAATATGAATAGATAGAAAAACAACACCACTCTTTTTCCTTCTTCATGTTTAATGATCGCGAAATAAAATAAAAGTATGATCGACTTTCTCACCTATGGATTTCTATGTGAGTCGAGGGTAGAAAATAGTGCTCGTTTTGTTAATTCATATTTAGAGAGTCTAAAAATACAAAGAAGACTCCAAGGGTTTTTTTTCCGTAAAATTAGTCTCCTAAGTCCGAAAAATTGTAAAAAAATACAAGGGAGAACTCTTCTAGTCGAGGGTGACTAGAGTATTCATTTTTTGTAATTAATCCATCCAGTCCGAAAGGGGTAAAACAATAATGAATATATGTACCTTCAAATTCATTTAATCGGTGTGAAAGAAAACAATATCACTCAACAAACGTTTTATGTTTAGGGAGTTTGAAAAGAGCTTAAAGGAGACTCCAGGATGTACCCTTGTCACGGTTGGTTACTGAGCAGGAGAAAGGGGTAATAGTAAGCTCAACTAGAGAGAATGAGTGGATTTAAATGAAGTTCCAATATAAAGGAACATGAATTTAATAAATGGAATGCAAAAGGACGTGGAAAATGATGACCACGCATAACAATAGTTCTTGTCGAGGGCTGTTGAAAATGGAAGAAAGTAATCGGATAGAAATATAATAAATTTGTGATGCAATAAGCAATGGAAGCAAATGGTGTAACAACAATGAACGACAAGATGGAAGAGACAATAAAATATGACCATTAAATAATGAAAATGGTGGAAACCTAAGGTATAGTGATGGAAATATGAACATTTAATAATGAAAAGAGGCAAATGAAAGGAAAAACCTCTCCCTATATTCCAGTTAAGAGACATGTACCTCAAGTTCAATAGATGTCCCCATATTAAAAATGTACCTAAAATCTTGTAAACACATGTAAACTAGATTCCAAGGTCTGAACACATAGTTAAATCCTAAAAATAAAATGTTTTTCTTTTTCTTTTTGGATATGATGTACACAAACAAAATAGCACTCACACCACACACTTATGTACAAGGCACTACACATCCTGATGGTTTAGACAAAGGAGAGCCCATTTCTATGCTCAGGCCCATAAATGAACTTATAATCCATTGGAGGCATAATATGGAAGACCATGTTGAGGCCATGCCACATACCAATGAATGTTTGTGGTTGAAGGTACTCAAGATGAGTGGTTTTGTGAGTGATGAAATATCCTTGATGAGACCCATAAAGACATGAAGGAGGTACAAAACACAAATATTTGAAGGGAGGGGAAGCAAAGAGTTTAGTGGAGAGTTGTACTGAGGAATCTAAAGCCCCTTTATCTCAACAACAGGAACCAAACCCTCCTTAGAGGCCCAATTAGACTCTACAACATTTAATGGTGGAATGGTTCTCCATGCATGCATGTGTGTTACTCTTCCTTCCAATTGTCTCTTTCCTCATGCATGCCTTCCTTCCCAAAATAGCCTTTCTTTCCTCTTTGGCCTGCTTCCAACAGGCCCCCAATACTGACACGTGGCTCATCCCAAGCCACCTAACCTCTGTGTTCTCCACCGATCTCCCGGGTGGTCACTTGGAACTTCTCCCTCAGCTCTATTGTGTGCGTTTGGGCATGTGTCATCTTCTCCTTGAGTGCTTCCAATGCCTGCATTGCAATTTCATCGATGATCATTCCTATGCACTCTACCTAGGTCTGTGCTATATATGTTTTGTCTTATTCTTCCTGTGTGATGACCTCTGTTGCTCGCTCCTCGAGCGGTTCCATTTGAGCTTGATGCTCCTTTTTCTGTGTCTACACAGTTATGTGTTTTGCCTATAGTTTCTTCATGTATTGTCTCCCCTTGACATGCTTCGTGATGGACATTGTCTTCTGCCTTTGCTTGAGGTCTTGGATAGCTATGCTTATCCTTTCTTCTTCCTGGTCCCACTACTGGACCTGTTGATCCTCTTCCAGCTTCATCTAGAGTTGTGTTTCTTTGTCGAACAAGTTGGCCACTACGTGGAATTGATGTTATATCTCTTGTATCTACTATGTTGCCTCCTAATTCCTTTGCTCTCTTACCTCCAGTGGAGTAGTAGGTGTGAGTTGCTCGCGAATATTCTCGATCTCCTATTGGTATTGATCAATTGTTTGGACAATCTGATCGATCTTTTTTGTTGTCATGAGTTCGACCGCCTGCGTGGTCTTTGGGATCTTCTCGTAGGCTACAACCACTTTATGCTTGAGTCCCCTCACATGTTCCTTCTCTTCCCTGGTATCAATATTAGCCTGCTCGAATACCATTTCCATTTCCTCCCACTTTTATTTTTCCTGTTTCAATTCTGCTATATTTTTGCATGCATGAGACTGTACTTCTTGTGTAATGTTGACCTCCATTTTGTATAAGGCCTTGGTTGGTATCCGTGGCAATACCAACTACAATTGAGCCAAGTATTTGAGAGGTGTCTGTCCCATAATCTTGTCCAAGCATAGCATGCTGGGTGTGACATGAAACATTGAACTTGGCCGTGGTATCATCTGGACTGTATCTCGCTCGCTTGCTCCCAGTTCTCCTCCTGTCTGTGATGCAGACAGACCCCCTTCTACACTGTTGTCGGCTTCATTCACTTCCCCAATTTTCCTAAGGATATGTGTCATGTATGCCATCTCTTCTTCCATTCTATCACTTTGGCATGCAACATTCTCAAAATCCTCAAATATGGGATCTTGGACTACTTGGGCCACCATTTTTGCATCATCCTCGGTGATGATGTATTCTGGAGGCATTCTATGTGCCTTCATATTCTTGCATGCACCCCCCATCTGGGTGGATATCCACTCATATTGGCTTGGTTGTTGTGGCGTAGAACTTGTTGTAGTCCCCTGTGCTTCCTTGGCCTGTGTATGTTGCACTTGTGGCGCCTGTGTGTTGTTCTTCTTCCCTTTCTAGACTCCTATTTTGCATGTCCCCCATTTCTTCTAATTTGGTTTTGTCTGGCTTGTCCTTGGTTTCTTGGGCACTGAGACTTCCTGGGGCTATGTCTATTCCTACCCTACCTCCTCAACATGTGGATGTTCCGATCCTTCTTCCTCCTCCTCCTCTACCCCTGTAGGTATGTCTCAAGTGAGGGTTGGAATCCTCCATTCGTCTTCCCAATTGTTGATGGCCATTTTTATGTCCCCCTCCATGATGCAATATCGTAGTTGTATCCATTGTCTATTGGGGTCCTTCTGGACCTAGATCCACATCACATGTCTGGTGGCCTAGAATTTAGCTATGACCTGACAGTTTGCAACAACATGTGGTGTTATCCTCCAAATGTTGGTGATGGTCTCCTGTAAGTCGTGAAGATATCCTTCAAATATGGATGCATTCATTCTTATATTCTTGGAATTTGAAGTGCCTCCAAGCAATAAGTATCTTGCTCCATGATTAGGTTTGGGTATGGTGGTGAAAAATGCATAGTTCGGTTCCTTCCATCCCATAATGGCTATCAGAATGATCATACATGAGTAATAAAATTATGTCCCCATATCCTGCATATCCTTGCATTCATATAGAAACAGATTCAATAGATAAGGGTCCCAACTGATTGCGGTTCCCTAGGTACACTATACTACAGTTGTGACAACCCCAGTCGAGACTTCCTGCTTGCGGCATTTTCTTAGCAGTTTGCAGGTCATAATTTTTGTGGCCATTATGGTCTCGATGTCACTAATCCTCTTGATAATGATTTTGCACATCTCCCTTTAGGTTCCATATTTCTTTTTCATATCCTCGGCGAGTTCTTTCTCTTTTTTTTTTTCCTTGAGAAACTATGCGGGATCCATGCCCCATGATGAGAGCCTTATGATGTACACAATGAGCTCTACGTCTATTGAGACAAGCTTGTCTAGCCACAGATCTCTGCCATGTGTGACCACGATCAACTTCTTGACACAAATGTTTGTATACTGACCTCTGCCAAAGTGTGGTAGGTCCAACAGATCTAAAATCCCAATTTTATCCATTCATGTTGTCCACTAGACTAGTTTATGAATCGGTTCCCTAAAGGGGTCTACACCCACAGTCTATAGGTAGAATTGCTTAGCAAACTCCATGAACTTGTCCATTTTCGTTACATCATGGTCTGAGTACCTTAATTTTTCTACATAACCTAAAAAATCTTCTTTTAGCCCTACCCCTTCTGGTATGTGTGGAAAAACAATTGTTGCTGGGGGTTTTCTATGTGGTGACCTAGGTACCTTCTACTTGTATTTTCTTGGTGGTGGCTATCTCGAGGTTCCAGCCTTTGTTGTTCATTCTTCGGCATGTTGTTCTTGTTGGCTAGTGGAATCATCCATTGATCCCTCCTGTAGATGTTTTGACATGGTTTTCTGTGACTCTTTTGGATCGACCACTTCTTCCTGATTTGGAGTTGTCCCATTGACTCTTGGGGCTACTTCAGGGTTTTCTGGTTGCACTTGGTTTCCCACCTCTGTATTTTGTCATCCCTGCCCCTATTTTCACATATCAATGTCCATGCATTCCAGTGTTTTCTATTGGGTTTCTTCCTAGATGCATGTAGCACTTCCCATTGTGGTATCCAACGATGAGATTCCATCCACATTAATGAATTATGGTGGTTGTTATTCACTTCCTTGCAATTGTGTTTGTTCTTTGTTCCTAACTCTAGGTTGTCTGGCTATCCGGCTCAGTTCTCCTTATTTCGGTGGTTCTATAGTGGTAAAATTTGATCATCCACCCAGCTCAGTAGGCTCTGCAACCATTGTAACCTTCGCTCTGTGCTTCGTATGCTCTATCATTCTATGTCTCTTCCAATTTCAAAATAATATTTTTTCTCTTGCGTCCTTGCTTTGTATGGGCATTGTGTGAATATTGTCGAAGACATTACCTTTAATATGGATTCAATGAACCTATGGTTCCTTCTTACTTTCCATTACTTTCCCTCACCATCTCTAGTTGGCCTGATTAATGTGACGTCCCGTCAATCATTTCTGACATTCAGTTTCACTTGTCATCGTCACTTAGGACTTGTTTTGTCGTCTTTGCCTTTCCCTCTTGTTTTCATGTTGAACTGACCATTGGCATTGTATTCTTCGGGTTTTATTCTGAGTGTGAGTGCTCCTTCTTCTTTCAGTTCATTGTACCTCTATTGGAACCATTTGATATCCTGCTTCTTATTTTATTTTTTACCACAGTACAGTGAATTTCAAGTTGTGAGTGATCGACTATTCTTGTATAGCTTCATTCGGCTCCCATTAATCATCCTTCTGAGTTCTGGGCCCCCTAAGTTCTTCAGTTGTATATCTCTCCCATCTGTGATAGTTTTTACTTTGTACGGTCCTAACCAGCTCATTCTGAGTTTTCCTGGATGTTGAATGGATTTACTGTCATACATCAACACTAAGTATCCTTCCTTGAAAGTTTTTTTCTTGATATGTCTGTTGTGCCAAGATTTTTCCCTTACCTTATGAACTTATTGGTGGAACCCTATTAGGATCCTATCTTCTTCCATGATCATCATTTGACTTAGCCTCTCCTATACTGTTCTTTGTTTTTTCATGTGTGTAATCGTTGCTACGCGTAGACTGGGTACCATAAATTCTAATGAAACCACTGTTTCTTGTCCATATATGAATATGAATGGCATTTTTCATGTTAACTTCTTGCATGTGGTACTGTATGGCCACAATATTGTTGGTATTTTGAGGTCCCAATCATCCCCGTTGATGTTACAAATCTTTTATAGTGCATTTTCAAGGATTTTGTTAAAGGATTCTACCGTTCCATTTTCTTGTGGATGATATGGTGTACTCTTTTGATGATGGACTTCAAAATCCTCAGTCATATCCTTAATAGTATTGTTAATGAAGTGAGTACCTTAGTCACTCATCAAAATTCTTGGGCAACCAAATCTAGTGATTACTTTCTCAAATAGGAAGTGTGTTGTTGTCTCTACACTACAATCTTTGATTGGTGTTGCTTCTGCCCATGTTGTCAGCTATTATGTCATGGTCATAATGTATATTGATCTTGTCCTCTTTGTTGGTGGCTTAATTGGTCCTACTAAATTTATTTCCCATTTGTCAAATACCTGCAAAGTTAACTGTGGTTTTAAGGGCATCTCGTCCCTTCTATTTGGTTTACCAACTCTCTGACATACATTGCATCTCTGACAATACTCCTTTGAGTCTCTGTGAATGGTCGGCCACCATAGTCCTGTGTGAAACACCTTTTGTGCAGTATCTTTCCCTGCATAATTTCCTCCTAGTATCCCCTCGTGGGATTCTTCTAAAATTCTTGGTATTTCATGTTCTATAACACATATTCTCAAGATGCTATCTACGCCCATTTTGTATAAATGTCCTGCAATCAGATGATAGTCTGTGGACCAGACTACCAGATTTTTCTTTTGCACAGTGTTGTATTCCTTTGGTGTAGTTGTTGTACTCAAGTATTGAATGATGTATGAAAATTATTCATCGACAATCTGGACTGAAAGTAGTTGTGCATCTGGAAAGTTGTCTTCTAAATTTGTAGGTTCCTCTCTGTTCATGATCCTTGATAGGTAATATGTTCCTACGTTCATCTTCCCTGGCTTCACTATGAATTCAAAGTCAAATTCTTGAAACAATAGTAACCATCAACAAATTCTCCCCCCCAACACTGGCTTGTTGACTAGGTACTTAAGGGATGAGTGATCTGTGAACATCTTAAAATGTTTTCTCAATAAGTAATGTCTGAACTTCTATAGTGCATACACCATAGCTAGGCCTCCCCTCTCAGTAGTGTTATAGTTCTACTTTGATTCTAATAGTTTTCTAGTCGCGAATGCTATAGAATGATCCAAATATCCTGCTCCTAACTACGCCAAAATAGCTCCAAGTGATATGGATAATGCATCTACATGTACTTTGAATGTCTTCTCCCAGTCCGAGAATACTAATATCGATGCGGTGAACATGTTTTCTTTCAGCGTGTCTAGATCGTGTTGACAATCTTCATTCCACTGAAACTATGTATCTTTTCTTAATAGTTTCTCCATTGGCATCGTGATCTGTGCATACCCTTTGATAATTTTTTTGTAGTATTATGTGTGTCCCAATGTCACTCTTAGTTGACAGACTATGTTTGGTGGTGGTAGGTTAACAATTACTACAATTTTGGCAAGATCTACTAGTAAACCTTGCGTGCACTCTATATGGTCCAATAGTATCCCAAATGGTGTTTTGAAGATACACTTCTTAATGTTTAATCATATATGACATTGCCTACATATTTATACATTAGTCGCAAGACCTCTACATGGTATTTCAATCAACTATAGACTGTCCAATCGTCCAAGTATACCTCTATAAATTGGTGGATAAATTTCTTAAATGTAGTGATGACTACTCTGGAAAATATTACTGGTGCATTGTTCAGTCCAAACGACATGACTGTGTATTGGTAATATCCCCATTCTTTAGAAAACAAGGTCTTGTACCTGTCTTCCTGTGCTATCTTGAACTGGTGGTAACCTGAGAATCCATCAGTGAATGAGTAAACTTCGTGTCCTCCGACGTTCTCTAGCACTTTATCCATGAAAGGTGTAGGGAACGGGTCATGTAGGCATGTATCGTTCAACTTGTAGGCATGCATTTTTATAACACCTTGTTTTTTCTCCTGAACTACCATCGAGCTTATCCATTCTGATTCTTCCACGGGTTCTACGATTTCAACTTTGAGCATTCTATCGATCTCAGCTTTAAATTTATTCTTATATATCAGATTTAGTTTGTATGGTCGTTGTCTGATCGGTCTTGCCTCAACTCTGAGTGGTATCTTCATGTCTTCGATCTCTCTCACTATGCCTTTCATTTCTGTGAATGTTGTGGGGAACAGGTCGATGTACTCACGCAATAACTCTATTATGATTTCTACTATTTGTTCATCCTAGTAGTCTCCAATGTTGTCCATTTTGGGATTCTTGATTGTCCCAATGTTGACTTTCTTTACCTTGATTGGTGCAACAATTACTTCTAATTCTAGAGTTGTACCTTCCACTTCTCTTTCGCCTTCATCTTCCTCAATATAGATATCGTGCAGGTCGCCTTCATCTAGTACTTCTTCCTGCACATGGTAGCATGACAACAATTCTTTCACTGTTTTTTTTTTCGTTGTTGTTCTTTTGTTATGATTTTGACTTCTGATTCCTTAATAAATATCACCCCTCTTATCTGTTTAAGTGATTCTTATATGTTTTTTTTCTAATGGTTGAATGAGAAAGTGACTGTAAAATTTTGTTGTAGTATTGTCCAACTCGATGTTCCTCTGCACAATTCCTGGTTCTTATAGAAGTTTGTCGGTATGCCCTCTAATGTGTGTACAAAGTGATGAGGCCATTATTTTGGTAGTGTCATTTTCCACAGTGCTCTACACTTCTCCAAGTGTTCCACTGGTTCCACCTGTCGATCATAATTCTATTGTTGGCTGCTTCTCTGTTCGACGCCAAACCTTATGTGCAGTAAATTCTTACATTGGTACCAATCCTTGATTGTTTCCTTGTGTGCACCCCACCATATTAAAGGTGTGTCATTGAGTGTTATATCAAGTGCTAAAAGTCTCTGATTTTATAACACTTCATCTTCATAAACTTTCAAGAATGCTTCTAGATCATTTACTCCATGGAAACTGGGTGGTTCTCTTAGCTCTGTACCTACCCATCTTACTGCACAGTCTATTATTGCGCACCTTATTGTGGAAACTTTGTGTAGCCTCTGTTGCTAGTTTTATAAACCTATATCTAAGTCTGTTGCACATGAAGTAATGCTCCACCAACTAAGTATCCCCTCTGTAATTGGGTTCATGTATTCGTCATCACGTGTAGTCATTCTGTACAACTGGCCAATTTACTTCAAGTCCAAGAAAGTGGGTTCTACGAACCTCTCTCCTTCTGATGGGTCTAACTGCGTAATGACCCTATTTTCAAGTTGATTATGGCCTGGTTATCGAACGTGCAATCTAGGCCAAGCAATGTTGGATATGGTGTTGTGTCATCCACTATCTCAATCACTTCAAAGTCTTCTTTAGTGTGCACTCCATCCAAGTCTATTGTCACTCCTTTCAGCCTGCCAATTGGTAGAACTTTGTGTTGGCTTGCTAGTTTCATCTAAATGGGTGAGTATCCTAGTGTGGGCTCTCCCATGCATTTCCATGTCTTATTGGGTAATACATTGACTTCAGATCCTAGATCCAGTATGATATCTCCCATTTTGAAATATCTGATGTTGGGATTCAACATAAACTCCCTACTTGTTCTTCTCCTTGTATGTAGGTGATTGACTATTTTTTGTTCTGGTTTTCCTTTTGTCTCTATGCTACATATTTCTAATAAAATTTGTAATGTTTTGATAGAGGATGGATCATTCAATAGTTTTACACATGATTGCAAAAATACTTTGATTGTACTTACTTGTCCCAGGTGATGCATTTATTTGGTATGATCCAATGATGGAGGCATATCGTACTTTGGTACCCCCTTATTTTATTGCGCAGTTGAAGTCGACACAATGTCGGTATTCAAAAATTCTTGTCTGGCTTGCTTAAATATCTCCTTCTCATTCTTTGTGTTGAAATTCTTCATTGGTTCGATGTTCTTCTTCACCCATTGGTGTTGTCCTGACTATTGTTGTACTGCGTCATTTCCTATTTTGGATCCTCCGCACGTAACTATGTTTACGTTTCATCCTTCATCCCTTTATTTGGATGAGATCCATTGAAAATTCTGGTTGTTCTGAGTCCTATTTTCCTGGATCTTTCCCAATAATTTTGGACATTCTTCCATTTCATGATCCGATGTGCCACAATACATACAAGTTGTTGGTGGAAGTTGACATTCTCTTGCATAATGTCTTGGTTGTTGAAAGTTGTGAAATACCATTGGTCCTCTTCCTCTTCCAAATCCTCCTCTTGCTTGTCCTCCACCTCTATAGCTAGCTTGATCTCCTCTCAGCACATTATATTGAGGTGCTTTATTATACTACATGGTATTGTACTAAGATTGTGTTGTGTTGTACTGTGGCTACGCAGTATTATACGGTTGTTGCGTAGTATTATACTAGTGTTGTGCAGTGTTGTATGGGGATGAAAATTGGTTAAAATGTGGTGCGGCTTGCTCAATCATCATTTCTTCCTACACCTTATATGCATCTGATGTCCTCTCTCATTAAATCCATAGTTCTACAATATTTGTCATCGTGGCCCACTGACTTGCAAAAGTTGCAATATAAGCTCTTTGGGACTGTATGGTAGTTTTTCATCATTGGATAGTGATATGGATCGTGGCCCGATTTCTTACATATTTCACACCATAGTCCTCATGCTGGTAACAGATTTGGCATCCTTGCTACCATATACTGTGCGAATGTTGGACATTCATTCTTGTGGTGTCCTTTCATCCTGCATGTGGTACACCAAATGAATTTTCCTTTGTCCTTACTTTTGTTCTAGTTTAGCTGGAACTTTAGATTCTTCAAATCCTCCTTCTGTTCTTCCATGGATGGATCCATCTACTGATATTGATTTTCTTCTAGTTTCAGGTATTCTTGCAAAGCCTCTACCTGCATTTGAAACTTATGTTGTCGCAGTGGATATTTAAAGTGTGGTAGTAATGAATTGACAAACAGGTGCCTGCGCTGCATATCTGTCATGAGATATTTCAACTTTCCCTTCAGTCTCTTGAATTTCTGGTCAATCTCCCATATGGATTCTCCTAGTTTCTGTTGAATTTCTATCATCTCGTTCATGTACTGACTCTGATCTTGTCTTTTGAAATTCATTTATCAATAATTTCTTGATGTCCGCAATTTTTCTGGTTGTCCCGGGTGGATTGTTTGTAGCTAAACTCATATACCAATATAGTGCGTGATCCCTTAGTTTAATCGCTAGCTATGCAAGCTTGGTATCTTAATTTGTGATCTGTTTCCCCACCGGATCTTCTCAAAGATAAACAAGTGTTTTTTTGGGTCCTCTGATGTTTCTCCTTTGAATTCTGGTAACCTGATGGTGGGATTGTGTCCTACCATACTGAATGCTGAAATACCACCTCTGCATGGTGTAGATACTTTACTAGTGCTTCCTGAATTGGCTCCTCCAGTTTTTTTCCCTTGTGTATATGTACTTCATGTTGTCTTTCTTCTCCTGAAATTCGGTTGTCTAAATAATGGTGTTCTCTTTGGTGTATTAGTTGCACATGGGTTTATGGGTTCCACATTGACATTAATATGGATAGGATTTTTTCCTTCTCTTCCTATTCTTGGACCTCTCACATTCCTCTCATATGTTGCACACAGGACTTCCTCAATCTGCTCCATAGCCTGAAGATCCTCTACCTCTTTTTCATCACTTTCCAAGACTTCCCTCATGGCTATGGCTCTCTTCTTGGTGTTCACCTTGTATTGGTAGGGTACTCCACTGCACAATGATCCACTTGATCTGGTCGTCTTCCATAATGATTGGGTCCAAGGGTTCCTCCTTATTTCCCTTATCCACTGCTCCTTCCATTTCTCCTCTTTTTGTCAATGCTTCCCCACTTCCCCCATGGACACATGGAAGTTTAGCTGTATGACTCCATTGTCATTACACCTTTGTTATAGAGAAGTATATTAATAGAAGTATAAAGTGATCGAATATACCTTCCTTGAGGTCATCGTAGAAACTCTTTCTCTGCTGCATTGTACGACTTCGCTGTATCTAGTGAAAATTCTGTTATAAAGCTTGCGACAATACTATCGAGCCAAAAATCTACTACACAGGTGAATTTTTTGTTCACCTGTTGTAAATGATCAATCTAAACTGGGGTCCACTCTAACTATTGGATCTGGTTTATTACATGGTTATCCTTCAACCTCAATATCCACTCTTGCAATAATTGTGGAAAATCACAGAAAAATACTTAATGCATATCAGTGAACACATACTTCTCAAGGTATTTGCATGGTCTTACTCTAGGGTTTTTGTTATCTTTCTATGCAAACTCTATCTCCTTTGTCTTCATCCAACTCTCAATCTATGCTTTTGTGGGATTCCACAGTCTCAAAATCCCCTTCTAGAGGTGCATTATTTTCACCTTCTCATCATCCGATTCAGTATTCTCTTGACCTGCCTTCTGCAGATATTACAAATTTTCAATAGATCCCATCTACTCAATCCTATGTTGTTCGAACCAATGACAATGGAACCATTTGTTGGTTATTATTTTGTTTGTGAGTTATACTTTCAATATGATTGACCCAAGGTTCATGTCTACTGGGGTTCCAACAATGTAATGCTCTAATTTAATTTAAACTACCATTGATTTAGAACATCACAGTAAAATTTAATAATTACTACATCTAGCACATTTAAAATCAAATTTTTCATAGTAATGAAATTTAATAACAATTTACTTCAAAATAATTCGTAACTCTAACCTGAACCTGATGTTGCCGCTTGCTTCCTTAGTTTGCTCCTTTCGCTGGATCCTTAGGACACCCCAAAACCAACCTCCCTGCCGACTAGAAACGCCTAGCCCTAGGACATCAATGGATGTCCTAGCCCTCCGAGCCCAAAAACTCTGCAGCCCCCCGGTGCACTGTAAATTCCACTGTTAATTTCACTCTCCACTACTCCAAGCTCTTCCCCTCTCGTCAAATCAATCCCCCATAATCCTTCTCCACTTCCCTTATTCCTCCTTCACCGCCCTTGCTCCATTAACTTCCCCCACCAAATACCTTATCCCTTTCTTAAATGCCTTATCCATTCATTCATTATTTATCCTTACATATTGGTTACGTTATCCCTTGTGGGATACGTAACCCCATTTAAACATTAAATTTTATTATCCACCCCTTATTAATACTTTATTAATTAGTTAATTAATTAATAATCAAATTAATCATATTATATTATAAATTAATCAAATTAATCAAATTAATTTAAACATTATATTATATTATCCACCCCTTATTCAATACCTTTTTTTTTGGATTATTTATTAAATTAAAACATCTTAATAATTAAGGGTCGTTACAAACAAAGCCTCTAAAACTATCGACCCTCCTGGTAAACCAGAAGGCAACGCAAAAAACAGGGTGCACTGCACAGTCTCCCCCAAGATAGTCTTAATGGGTGACTGCAATACTCAGGTGTTTTCAGCCCAAGATTGAGGAGATATCTTAGAAGTGTGCACTGAGAGTTCTATTTAACTTATTAAATAAATAAACTATCATTCATGATTATGCATGGAATATAACCAACTCATTCATTCAACATACTAATATCTACTTAGAAACATTAAGAGAACACATGTAATCAATCACATAACATAGGTTTTACCTTTGTTCACCCCCTCCTAGGCTATGTCCACAAAGATCTGGCTCTTAAGCTCTTCTATTATAGAAATTCCAGAACTACAGTGTCGCGTGCTCTACAACTCCTCTCAGTTGGGTCAATATATATTATGAGGTAGACCAAATCACACTAGGCTCCTTAGCCTGTGATCTAACCATTGAGATCTACCCTCCTTACTCCTCTCCAACTCAACAACTTACAAAGCTAGGTCATATGGAAAAATATTACAACTAGTTATCTGACATGCCTCCTCCTCGAGACCCTCTATATCCACCTCTCTCTCCTGTCTATGAGACTTAGGTATCTATATTTATACATTTTTGGCTCACCAACCATTACAGTGTATTGCAAAAACCCTAAACCTAACATCGTTTGGTCTTCCATGCATGCATGTGTGTTGTTGTTCCTTCCACTTGTCTCTTTCCTCGTGCATGCCTTCCTTCCTAAAATAGCCTTTCTTTTTTATTTGGCCTGCTTCCAATAGTTTCCTTAGCTCTAACATTAATCACACATTAACACAATGATTTTATTTCATCATTAGAGACAAGAACTGAAAAAAATATTGAAATAACTAACTCATCAATAGATTCAGAAACTATTACTCGTTACAACATCTATTAATGAAATAAAGTTGGAAGTAATTATCATCAATCCAATCACACATCGCCTTTGATAAAAAAAAAAAAAATTGTCTCCGGTCATAAACAAGACTTATCAATTAAGGTAGTTCATAAATACTTCTTTACAATTCCAAAAATTAGGGGTCTTTCCAAAAACCGTTGACCTTTTCTAAGAGTTCAATCTTCTTATTTATAATGAATCGCTTACTAAATATAAAAACTACAAGTGCAAGTTAAGTAAAACAAAAAATATCACCACATGGCGCTTTAATCTCTCTATTCTCTAAGAATCATCTAATGGTTTTACTGAAGTAGATGACTCTTCTCATATTCTGAACACTTGACGAAGAGTTCATCGCATGTGTTGGCATATGAGAACCTGTGTTGGTCCATCAGGGATGAAATAATTTATTTCACTTCTACTGCCCATTCTCTATATTTGATTATTTTAATACTCAACCACTGCAGAACTACACAATCCTTAATCGAATGATCCATGAATTATTGTACTTGGCCTAGCGCCATGATTGCCACCTTTGCGATCTATGTTGTCCATGCTGAGTCTTGTTCTGCATGTCTCTTGACAATGTCATGCAGGTTGACAAAGTCTTCGGGAGAGACAAATTCTGGGAAGTTGATACCTTTAATATCCGAATTAATCTTTTCCCAACCATTTTCTCACTCATCCCACTTCTTTTGAATCTCATGTTGAGGCTCTTGGGCCATTTTTACCTAGTATTTGACTTCTTTCCTAATATGATCGATGCTTTTATCCCTTAGCACCTGAATACTGTGTTATTTGGCGTCTCAACCCTTTTGTATTGTGTTGATGTAATCGATCCTTTATACCGCTTGGTGAGATTTTTCAAACCACCTTTCCACATCCTTGTAGGTTGCTAGTGCCATAAGGGTATCCTCTTCGAAATCGACTATGCCTACAGTGAAAAGGTGTCATTCACTTGCAAATTTTGCATAAGTGTCCTGGAACTCACTACTTATAAAAATTGTGGCTTGCGTTGAGTCTTAACAGTATTTTTTTAAATGATGTATATGCTTCAACTCCTTTAGAGAGACGGCTAGCTCCTTTTCATCCCTCCTTTCTCTATCCAACATGGCATCCTTGATAGCCATCCCTACATCGATAAGCTCAGATGTCCTGACATGTTCATTGATGAGCAACCTCTACTCTGTAGTGATGAGAATTGAGCTATATAGCATGAGCCTTATCTTCTTAGTGGTTCTGTTCATGATCTATTTCCTCTTCCTGTAATAGGTAATCTCGTGTGTATTGGCGACCTCATCAACATGCTCAGGGATTTGTTTTTCTCCCCAAGTTAGAGTGTTTCCCAAGCTCCTTGTTCTGTGTAACTATTCTAGGATTGGTTCTTGGACTTATTTCATATGTTTTTATGGCTTGACCTTTGTTTGTTTCTCATCGGTTGGTGAGGTATCGGCCACAATTGAAGAACTAGGGGTAGGTTCAATACTTACTTGGTAATTGGTTGTCGAGGTTCTGATCTATTGTTGTTTAACTTCCTCTTTCTGACCACCTGTTCCTAGATCATCCATTGAGTTGTCTTTTGGGGTCCCCCACAAGTCAAGAAACTCAGTTTCTAAGACACTTTCTACCTCATGGTTTCTCTGTGGAAGGTTTTGAATTGGAGCACCAGTACTTGGGGTAGATGCTTTCTCAAGTTCCTTTTCCTCTATAATCGACACTAGAGTTATCAGGGAAACCTATAAACTCTCCTCATCATCATAGATGGTTATCAGGTCAAACATGGGGTTTGGTGCACCTGTTCCTCCAGGAATCCTTGATACCTCAGGCTAGGTTGGAATTGTACCCAGTGATCTTATCTGTGGTGATGGAAATCTAGCGTTTTCTAAACTAGTGATTTCTTCAAGTTGCATTGTCTCTAACCCACTTGGCTCTCCTCTACTTTTGATTGGGTTGTCCATGTGGATCCTCTCCATCACTATGAGATCAATATCCTTATGTAATTGATCAATGATTCTCTACACTCCCTCGAGTAACAACAATCCTCTTCTTTGTGCCTCTGTGGTCTTTGTTATTATGATTTCTTCCCTAACTCTGAGATCCTCTTCATTTGATTGCTCTATTGTCTCCACCTTCTCATCCATTCTCATAGCCTTTAACCTAGTCATGTTTGGTTTGTCCATCCTCTTTAATACCTCCTCCCAGTCTTGAGTTCATTCTGTAAATATCTCATCCTCAAACTTGTCATGTGCATATGGCCAACAAGACAAAAATTGTGAAGCATGTTGGAGGACTAGGACCTTAGGATCGTTCTTGTGAAATCGTCCTATCGAGAACCTCAATTCAAGATGACTCAACCATTATTGTTTGTCTTGAGAAGTGTCCTTTATTAAATAAAACCCATGGAAGCCATAGGGTATGAAATATCACTTCTTGTCCTTGTCTAGTGTGGTGTTATAGCCCTGTAGGATAGTCTAATAGTAGATTTCTCCCACAATGAGTCAGTCTGGGAGGTAAGAAGGGAGTAGATGTGGTGCTATGGTGGCCCCAAACACCCTGATATAGGTTGTGTGTTTGTCTATATACCATTGGCCTACCTTGCCTATCATTTTCTTGGCTACTGCAGATAGTCTTGGGCATTCCTTTTTAAATACAATGAAATAAATTCAAGCGATGAATTCGATGCAAATAAGGGCATATGATGTTTTTACATGTTCTCCCATAGTATGAAAAAGTAAACATGAACAAGAAGCTTTGCAATGTTCCAACTTAAATTCATGTTGGTGAAGACATTTCTTGCGCATATGACATCAAGTAAGTATGAGGCCATGTGAAATGTAGGAGCTTCTCCTTCCTTCAGCATCTAGGCCTTCTATACACAAATTCTCAATTTCTTGGAAATTATTGATCCTAGTTGAAGCTACTCCTAGAGATCACCATAGTGTATGTTAGGGGTATCCATGCTTTTGAAAACTTGGAGCAGTCCTTTTCTCCATATAGTTGACAGATGAGAGCCATCAAGTAGATGTATGGATCTCTCAAGTTAACTATCCCATACTAGCCATTGCTCCAGTTCGTGAATTTCTTGTCCTCCTTTCACCATGAGGCTATTAATCGACTGGTGTCGTGTAATTCATATAAATTCACTACAAAGTTTGTATTCAGCCACTCCTCTGGGTCCCTGAGCTTGTATTACTTCTGAACCTCTATCATGAGAAAACATTCGGCACACCTACCATTCTCATCATTTATCAAGCATTTATGCACATCTGTGTGATCTATTAACCAATTCAAAACCCCAATGCATGGGACAACTAGAGTCTTGTAGGCTACCATGTGTAAGTATGATCATCGGATATTTGGGAACACCTAGTCATCGAGCGCCCTTACATTTAGGTCATTTTGTGGGATACACTTTGGGTACTACTCTCGGCTAATTCTGTTGAAAAGGTGTCCCCACTATGGGAGGATTACTTTGGATCCAGTGGTAACTTCTGTGTCGCCGAAGACCAGAGGTTGAAAAAAATATTTCTTCGTCGAGGTTTTAATGACTGGCTCCTCCCTCGAAACATAATCCAACTGCCTCACAGTACAAGGAGAAGAACCTTCACCAATTTATGCTTCCTTGAGCTTGGATGCTCTCACTGAGCATCTGGTCGTTGAATTTCTTGGAGGAATTTTGTTATCCCTTGACCAATTTTTGGGATAATCTTGGTCATATTGACCGTTTTTGGGACTTTGACATCTTGTCGAAGATGGAGTGCCAGACGAAGCAGAAATTGCAGAATCTTGACCCACTTTTGGGTCCCTTTTTGGGTTTTGGGAATATGTAATGGGAAAGGGATGTTGATCGATGGGTTTACCCATGCTTAGGCCGCTTTTGTATGTATAAATAGAAGGATAAGCAAGAAAGTAGTAGTAGTCGAACATTGTATCTATGTGATATGGGCTAAGTGCCAAGATGGGATTTGTGTGATCAAAGGTTTTGTGCATTCTGTATAGACTTGTAGACCTTAGCGCAAGTCCTTGTGTGAATATATAGAAGGCTTTGTGTTGTAAGGCAAGGACGAAGGATCTAGCGAGCTACGAAGATCTTCTGTCCTGTGTAGAGTAAGGGTTTCTAAGGATTTGTTCTTGTAATTGATTGGCCGATGATAATAAATAAGAGTTGGTGGATGTAGCCCCAGGGTGAGGATGAACCATGTAAATATGGTGTTTTCTTTTTTGTGACTTTTTCTAATGTATTAATGTGATTACTTGCTAAGTTCTTTGAGATGATTAGATAGATTTGATATATATGTTTATCCTTAGTGTTTATGGAGAGTACAATGTTAGATATGATTCATTTGTATATGTTAAGTGCTTGACCTGTTAGATCTGAATAACCTGTTGATGCTAAGTGCTTGAATATTGTAGTTCAAAATGAATGTTACGAAGCTCTCTTATACTAGCGAAGTGGTTATTGATTGCATAATAAAGAACTAGTAGTGCTAAGTTCTATATTAAGAGTTATAATCACAGATCTGTGTCCCATCTCAGGTTGCAGACACTTGAGTCCTACAACCACCCTTGCCTCTACCTCGGGTGAGACTTCATCTTATTCACAGGTGTTTCCAAAAGGGTCGGTAGTTAGGGTTTTTTTGGTGCGTTGTTGCAGCGTTGAACCCCAGGTCTGCCCCTGTGCCAACAAATGGTTATGTTGTCGGGACCTGAAAATGTGATTTTTGGGAACTGAGAAGAAGAATCTTTGTGAAAAAAGGTTGACCTGAAAGTCTTGTGCGAAGACCTATGCCCTAGTGCGCAATATTCTACCTGATTTATAAATCTCTGTGCTGAAAGAGAGAGGCCCGATCTGAAAGAGAGAGGCCTGATCTGAAAGAAAGAGACCCATTGTAAGGAAGAGAGGTCGAATATGAAGAAAAGAAATGAGATATGAATGCTTTGTTCTCTAAGAAAGGTAAAAGTGGGAATTCTTGACTAAAAGAGGTAAGTTCTATAAGATATGTGTTGTGATAAAGGTAAGAATAGTTAAAATTTTTATATATGGAGGGTTTATGCTCTGTAGAAGTAAGATAAGTGAAATTTTTTGTTTCTAAAGTATGGATCTAGGTATGTTTAATAGAATCCATCCTAGTTTGAAAACTAGGGCACTAATAGATGAAAGAAGGCTTGATATGAGTAGATCTGAAAAGAATAGTGATAGATATGTTATACCTATGCATAGAAAGAATGTATGGAATAAAAAATGGATGCAGGATCGTAGAAAGAATTTGTTGCAGGCTAACTCCTATGATCCTAGTGTGCAGTACATAAGAAGTTGGGGATCGTTTAAAAGAAAGAGAGGAGTGACCCTCTGTTACAGTTGCAGAAGACCTGGACATCTTGCTAAGGAATGACCTGGAAGAATATCTAGTTGTCTTTGTTCCAAATCTATGGACCATGAAGTATTGGACTGCCCTAGAATGATCGCTAGGCTTGAAGGAATGAATCTGAATTAGGAAAGCCCTAAGGCTGATCCAAAGACCTAGATTATGACAGAACCCCAACAAGAATTAGAGAAAGTATTGATACAAATGAAAGAGACCCTGAACGATCACTGACATGTGAGATTATCAGATATTTTCAAAGAAAAAGAATGTATTGAAGCAAGAATAGGGGACTTCAACATTGACTGTGTCCTTGATGAAGAGACACGAGTAAATATTATGTCAGAAAGAACTTGGGAAGCTATAGGAAATCCTTCTATGATCCCTTCACTATGATGAATAGGACTATTCAAAGGAAAACTAATGATGTTATGTGGAAAACTCACTCAGATACTTATGACATTCAATGGAACTTCGACAAAGGAAGATTTTGAGATTATTAAATTCATTGAAAATAGTGCCTTGTTTACCATGTTACTAGGAAAACCTTGGATTGATAAAGATCAATATAGAAAGAAGGAAGAAGAATATGTCTTAGAACATAAGAGACAAGAGTTAAAGGATTTCATGACCCGAAAGATTGCACAATTGATTGGAGAACAAGAGAGCAGATCGAAGCTATTTGACACTAGAAGCCCATATGTTGAAGCTATAAGAACTTTAGAAGACATACAGAAGGCTGAGATTTCTACCCCAGATAAAGAAGAAGTGATACACTTGAATCCTAGGAGAGAATCTCAGCACTGCTAAGTGCCTATGACCAAGGAAAATAAGAATTGGAATGGGAAAAGAACCACTGAGACAAAGCTCATGGGGAAGAAGGATAGGAATCTAAGTAAGAATAAGGCTAAGATCGAGAAGTTACAATAGGTTCCAGAGGGTACCTCACAGAAAGAAACTTTGCAGAATTGGGGCTTCTCTTAGATATCAGAACAACAACATATGCCACTTCGCCATGGCGAAGCAATATGGTCATTGGAAGCTGGTATATCGGTTCGACTGATGCCCTGAATAGCTGGAAATATTTTTATAGCTTGCTACTAGACCGTTGGACCACGCCATAAGAGACAGAACAAGAGTTAATGAGGCTCATAACCATTGC
Source organism: Picea engelmannii (assembly GCA_009831015.1). Taxonomy (NCBI): domain Eukaryota; kingdom Viridiplantae; phylum Streptophyta; class Pinopsida; order Pinales; family Pinaceae; genus Picea; species Picea engelmannii. Next base: position 70,055 of record ML804599.1, on the reverse strand, counting down.
AAGTAAATTGTTACCAAGATTGCCTATTTATCTCGTTGCACCATGCAGGAAGAACTTTTTTTCCAATTGATAATTTGAAGCCCGCAGATTAGCAATTGCATACAGTGATCATTTCTCTCTTGTTGTTCAATATAGTGCAGTGTCTAAGACCATCATGACCCTGATTATTTTATCTCAAGCACGTATGTCTGACAAGCTTACCACTACCGAAGAATCAGTAACAGAAGTTCTCCTTGGTTTAAGGACTGAGAGAATCATGTCGGAGCAAGGGTTATCCATAGGAGTGCAAGCATCATCCACAAGAGGAATGGTGGTCTCTCCATCCACTGCTCGAGCTGGACCATCCCGACAAGTAGACGAGAAGCTAACTAAGCATAGATTCAACCTCGCCAACGCCAAGATAATTTTGAGCATCCTTCCTACCTATCTACCCCTCTGAGCGGTGCCATAAATCGTCACAGTGTACCCTGAGAGTTTGAATATGATCTGATCAATGCGTACCTTCTGAAAGGGGTGCGTGCATTTCGTGTCGACCGGGATAAGCTCCTAGCATTCAATTTTAACGACTTCAATCTCGACGATAATAAATTTTACAACATGCTCACCCCGCATACGTACTTGACCAGAACCAAAGACAAGAATTCAAAGATTATCCCACAATCATGGACCTAGAACCTCGCGAAGTCTACACTGCTCAATGTGATGAAGATCCTGCACTTTGGGAGACACCAAAAAGTGAATGCATGCATTAAATTCCTGTTGTCCTACTACCACGGAGGTTATTTATGGTTGAATCGCTGCATCACTATGGATCTGACCTTGATCAATCGGATCACATGGCTTAGTATGCAGGGCCCTGACCTACAGAATTTTTACCCTCGAAAGAACTCAGACTGAGAATTCACACAGAGGATCAAAGAGACTTATGGAGATGTAGAGAAGGGTACGTGAGGTTACAAGGTAGCCTCTATCCAGAGCAACGCAGTGCGCCTTGCATGTCAATTGATCGTAGGTAAGCTAGTTCTCAAAAACCAACTCACCCAAGTGACTGGATTCGTAGTCAACCTCGCAATGAAGTGCACAAAGGGTGTAGAGATGAATTGGGCATAGTACCTTGTAAACCAAATAGAGATTGATTGCAGGGAATCACAGGACCAAGGGTATGAGTTCCATTTCAGCTGGCTTTTCATACTGATCGCATTCATTGCATGGGAAATGCCAGAAGGCGTGACCTTCCCAGACATTGAACCCTTTGAACCATTGGATGCAAAGTTCAACACCTTATGGTACTCGAGCGATATGAATAAGAAATGGAAATCCAATACCATCTTCCACACTTGCTACAATCAATTGAAGATCACCATCCAGTCTACACCACGCATCACTCTAAACACCCTCTACAGGCTTCGACCCCTGATGAAGTTTAGCATAGATAGGCACTTTATCTACATCATAGTGTGCACTGAGGAGCACAAGTAGAAGTTACAATCCTATTATAAATTAATATAAGAATATCTTGAGGAGATCACCAAGGAGTGATCAATAGACCTCCACATTTTAGCAGACCCGGTGAATATTTATGATATAGATAGTCTAGAACCTATTCATGATACTCCTGGACCAAGAAATACTAAGAAAGATGAAGAATCTCAAGATGTCAACATTTCCTCTGTGAAGACCACTTCGATCTCACCTGAGCAGGGAGGTGATGGTGGAGAGCTAGGTGGCACAAAATTCAAGAAAAATAAAGGTGAAGTTACACTGCCTAGAGAGGAGGAGGATCCCTCCAAGAAACATAAGGTTACCCCACCAAAGCCTTCATCCTGGAAGAAAGTTAAAGCAACCAGAACCAAGTTCAAGATTGTCCTCATCTCAGATGACTTCGAATTCATATTCGCTACACTAAACGATGCTTCACTACGGATAGCAGAAAAGCAGGAGGCCAAGAAGGAGGAGGTGTTCAGTTGTATTAAGGATGAGATTCAAGGAGTACAACAAGCAATACAGTCTAGGCACGCAGTTTCCATTGTTCACTTGCCATCAGGAACACCAGATTTTGGTGATGAGCCAATGCAACTACATCAGATTGCTGACACATTCGAAGATCATCTTTGATGAGCTCAAGAAGAGATACCACAAGCCACACAAGATTTAGCGCAAGTACAGAAATACCTTAAGGACCAAATAAGTACTGTAGAAAAAAAAAATCTCCCTCTACAGGAAAAATGGGATGAAGAGAAAGCAGAGCTACAACAAAACAAAGAACAGTTGCTCGCAGAGCAACTCGAAGTACAGGAAAGGCTTCACAATGAACTTTTCTCTGTGACAGTCATAGAAGTGAAAACTAAAGAATGACTCCCACAATAGGTGGTGCAACTTGAATAAGTAATCCAACAGCTTCAGCAGTGCATCACAGATCTGGAAATTCGTACTGTACCCGAGACCCCTCAAGAAATAAGAGACCTAAAGGAGGTAACTTCCTGCAACAAAGTTGGCAGATTAAAATCCATTTCCTTGGAATGCAAGCAACTGAGCTCCAGGAGTGCTCATACATATGAAAATCTCATGTAGAATCCAGAGTTACAGGCATTAGATTCATAGCTCCAGGAAGAAAAGTAACATGCAGATATGCTACAGGCATAGCTGAAGGCCTTAACACCATTTTAAAGAGTGAAGAGGTTTTAGGAACAACACACGGCCCAACAATAGATCCAAATGATTCAAAGTAAAGTGAAGGAAGTCTCTCAATGACTTCAACCAATGCAAGAGAAGGCATGCCAACTGTTCACCGAAGTTGAAATCCAAGGAGTTGAGCTAGAACATGATGTCATCATAGCAGAACAGTGCCTAGAAGGGCCAGTGAATGACGCAAGGATCTATGAGTTCACTTAGCAAGAGGTCATAGCATTGTAGCATGTCAAAGCATCTTGAGCCAAGCTCGAGGCATTCAAGGCAGAATTGCTCAGACCAGAGTGACTCAGGATGAGTCACAGGTGAGTGTTGGGGGCCTGTTATCCCTTGACCAAGTTTTGGGATAATCTTGGTTGTGTCGACCACTTTTGGGTCTTCGATAGCCTGTCGAAGATGGAGAGCCAGACGAAGTGGAGATTGTGGAATCTTGGCCCACTTTTGGGTCTCTTTTTGGGTTTTGGGAATATGTAATGGGAAAGGGATGTTGGGCCGTGGGTTTACCCACGCTTAGGCTGCTTTTGTATGTATAAATAGAAGGATAGGTAAGAAAGTAGTAGTAGTCGAATATTGTATCTATGTGATATAGGCTAAGTGACAAGATGGGGTCTGTGTGATCAAAGGTTTTGTGCATTCTGTATAGACTTGTAGAGCTTAGCACAAGTCCTTGTGTGAAGATATAGAGGGCTTTGTGCTGTAAGGCAGGGAAGAAGGATCTAGCGAGCTATGTATATCTTTTTTCCTATGCGGAGTAAGGGATTCTAAGGCTCTGTTCTTGTAACTGATTGGTCAATGATAATAAATAAGAGTTGGTGGACGTAGCCCTAGGGTGGGGCTGAAACATGTAAATACAGTGTTGTCTTCTTTGTGCCTTGTTCTGATGCATCGATGTGATTATTTGCTAGGTGCTTTGAGATGAGTAGATAGATCTGATATATATGTTTATGCTCAATGCTTATGGAGTGTACACTGTTATATATGATCCATGTGTATGTGCTAAGTGCTTGATCTGTTAGATCTGAATAACCTATTGATGTTAAGTTCTTGAATATTCTAGTTCATAGTGAATGCTACGAAGTTATGTTATACCAATGAAGTGGTTATTGATTGGATAATAAAGAACCAACAGTGCTAAGTGCTATATTAAGAGTTATAATCACATATCTGTGTCCCAACTCAGGTTGTAGACACTTGAGTCCTACAACCACCCCTGCCTCTACCTCGGGTGAGACTTCATCTGCTTTGCAGGTGTTGTTGAAAGGGATGGTAGTTAGGGTTTTTTTGGTGCGTTGTTGTAGAGTTGAACCTTGGGTTTGCCCCTGTGCCAACACATTTTCCTTGCAGCTAGAACATAGTTAGAGACTTGTGAAAACTTTTAGATGCATATATAAAAAATTACGACCATCGAATTGATAAAATTTAACACATACCTTTCTTGCTTGTTTAACCTGCCTTTGATGCTCTGAGAATCAACACAGACTTGAGACACTCACTTCTCTTCTTAGAATTCTCTGGAAATGGAAACTTGTGCACATAATATAAGTGTTTGAAGACATTTGAATGATTTAAACAGGGATGAACTTACCTTGTCTCATCAACTATTCAATTCAAGATATGAGTGTGGTTCTACAAAAGCTTCCGCTAGATCTTCATCATGTTTAAAATTAAATTCGATCGTAGGTTGACGGCATGGGCGTGGGTTGTTACGTGGCCTATCGGTGATTTCAAATTGGTATTGTTCAATCAACGCATGGGTTAGCAGTGTATGTGGGCTGGAGCATTAAATGTCTTATTAAAAAACAAAATCTGATTTTATCTCGTGCTGAAAACATCCTATCATTTTTCTAATCTAGCTGGTGGATTGGGGGTTGGAGTTTCTCTTTAACACTTTTCTTTGATATCTCCCTATAAAAATATTTGACTCATATTGATCTTGCCATACAGAGATGACGTGGAAATACTGGCTCAGAGGTGTGACTAGGATAGAAGGAACCTTAAGATGAATCGGGATGAAACTAGACCATACGACAAAGACACATGACACTTGAGCCCGACATCCTCGTTTACTTGTCTTATTCAAAATTAGGGATTTTATTAAGATAAATGTTCTAACAACTGATCTTATCCCACCAACATTGAAAAACATGGAGGATCGGTGATCGGCGATAAGCCTACCCAAGTGCTTCCAGACTAACTCTCTCAAAAATCTTCCGATGTCGAAAGTGCATCGAGGATCGACTATTGGAGATGCATCAACGTGGAAAATTTCAGTTTTTTAAGATTTGGTTGACCCCAAACCAATGCATCCGTCATTGGCTATCGGGGGTCATGGCTCATGTCCACGCTTAGCAATCTCGTATTCCACTGATGCCGAATGGGTTCAATCATCTTATGAATATGCGTGGAGAAATACTTAACATAAAATCACTCTGCCTTTTACTGACGTCTATGATGCATTGACGATCGACAATTATTATTACTATGTGACCACTTCTTCTGATTGGACTTTTTTTCGATGCTGAACATAAGCGCGATTGTCACAATGTTAGTTGCATATTCTTAGTTAGAATTCCCAGTTCTTTTAGACACAAGGTTTCATTTAAAAAAAAATCTGATTTGATCAATAAGAGTGATGAAAACAAAAAATCACCACTCCATATTGAACTCAATCCAGATAGTAAAGCAAGAGAGAAAACAAGTGGTACCCAAAAGTGACAAAATTTTAGAAACTTTTAGGGTGTGTTGAGTGCTCAACAAATGGAGATTTACTGGGCAAAAGAACAACCTTTGTTCCTTCCCTGAGCTTAGCTGATATAGAAGATGGTTGAGAAACTAGTTGGCTTCACTTTTATCAGATTCTTTCCTATCGTTGTGTTTAAAATTTCCCAATTCTTGAATCTGGGCCTGCCTATGGAGTTTCAACCTTTATTCCACCTTCGTTCCTCTTGACTATGACCCATGACCCCTTTTGAAAAGAGTCGGGTAAGGCATCCACTCGCACCAGGCCATTTTAGTTATCATCATTTACTTGTTGCGGTGTTTCTCCACTGCCAATGAGCATCCATGGCCCCAACAAAGTCACCCTGACCTCACAGACTTTGCTCCATTGCCAACAAGTGTCGATAGCCCCGACGTACTCACCCCGACATCACAAACTTTTCTCCACTGCCAGCAAGCATCCATAGCCCTGACGGATTTATCTGCATACCTTCCCCTACTTTGAACTCATTTGACATCATCAATTTATTTTTGGCACAGATTCCCTAAGCAAGTGGGAGAGGAGGATGTTTGTTGTTGGAAGATTGGTTGTTCTCATTGATGTCAACCTTAGTCATGGATTTTTGACCGCAAGATTTATGAAGGTATTTGGACATGAAGGAAAATGCAGATGTAGATAAAAAACCCATGGATGGATATTATACATCATGTTGTTTCTGGTGGTATGTGGCACGTCACATGGATCCTCATTTTTGAGGAGAAATGAATTTTTGAAGATGACAAAGTGAATTGAAGAAGGAAGTACATGTAGGCCCTGAAGATAATTAAAGAAAATAATTACAAAGTAAGAAAGTTTTAGGTCGACCCTAATGTTAAACGTAAGTGACATAAATGGTATAAATAAATATCATTATACATTCATTTGATACACAAGTTGAATTTCAGAGGAAGTCAGAAGTAAAGAAGGACAAATTTCAAGGGAGGATGAAGTCTTTTGGTGGTGTGTTCTAAGGTATGTTATTTTCAAGTCATCTTACCATTTTTGCTATAAATTTTTTTCTACAACGATTCAGATGGTGAAATTTCTATGGTATTGAGAAGACATATAAAGGTACATGTGGTAAAATTTTTATCTCTTTATTCTCTATAATTATGGATATACACTTTGTGGAAGATAGGGTTTTTGACCAGTCCTGAAGCTAGTCAATAAAAAGGTGTTCCAGGTAAAAACGTCATAACCTCTTCATAGAGAATAAAAACAATGTGGGGAAAATTAGATTGGAAAGAGTACAAAAGGTAGTTTCTTGTGTGAGAGTTTTCAAATATGATGTTAAATATTGAGCACGGGGCATTCTATACAAGTTCGGTCTCCTGAATAATTAGAATTGAACAAGGTCTACCATTCTCTCTATAACTTCTTTTTGGGGAGGATTCGAGGAGTGAAACTTGGAGAATTTTTAGAGAATAAATTGAATAATATTATCTACAGGATAATATTATTCCAAGAATTGAATAATTGTAGAAATTGAAGAAGTCTCAGGAAGCATTATCAGGTTCTATGTGATGGTTGGTTGATGGTGATGATTTAATGTGAAGTTTTATTATCTCTCATATATTCTTGGGCAGAAGGAAGGGGAAAGTATGGAGAGTTAAAATATCTCTTGATATTGGAGGATTGTATCTTCCTCTTTGAGGTTTATCCCTCCCTTTACACTTGGAATCTGTAGCTACCTTTGGAAGTCATTACTTCCCATGAACAATAACTATTGATTATTTCTCATATATTGTGCATGGTGTCTTGTTGTGTATTGGTGTAACTCTTATACTATTGTTCATTGCTCATTGGATATAATTGAATGGTTTAAGTATAAGATGAAAAAGGTTTTAAATTGTACTTGATATTGATTCACCCCCCTCTCAGTATCAACAATTGGTATCAGAGCGGGTTACCTTCAGTATAGTTTAACCATTGGAAGGAAGATCCTAAGAAGAAATGGAGTACAAAATTCCAAATGGGATTCCACCATTTAATGGAAGCAATTTTGAATACTAGAGTAATAGAATGGAAACTTACTTGAAATCTCTTGTGGCAGATGTTTGGTTCTCAGTTACTTCAGGACACAATGCTTTGAAGAAACCAAAGACTGCAACTCAGAAGGAAGCAAAAAGGAACAACAAATTGGCAGTAGATATCATCCTGGATGGATTGGTAGATTTAGTGAAATCCAAGGTGGGATCATGTGCATCATCAAAAGAGCTTTGGGACAAGCTACAAGACCTTTATGTAAGGGAAGAAGCAGAAGAAGAAGAAGAAGAAGAAGAAGTTGAAGCAAATTACAACATCTCAGATTTCAAAGAAGAAAATAGAGGTCAGTTCTTTTTCTTAATTGTGAAGACGTAGGTCATGTTTAATTTGAATTTCCTCATCCAATGATTGAAAGAAATGACACTGAATAAGAAAATTCCAATGAACAAGAAGAAAATCATGAAGAAAAAATTATCCAACAAGAAGATGAGAATCTTAAAAAAATGAAGCATGTTGAGATTGAAAATAGAAAGCTCAAAGACATGCAAAGAAAACTAAGAAGTGAATTGGGTAGTTGTGAAAAGACAGTTGTATGCTTGAATAAACAATTATAAGACTTTGAGAAACTAAGAGAAGAAACCATTTCCTTGAAAATTCTACTCGAAGAAGAAAGAAGAATGGGAGAAGTAAGGAATGTCCAAATGATGAAGAAAGAAGAAGATTGTGAGAAACTTGAACAAGAAGTTGTCTCATTGAGGAAGAGCTTAATAAACTCTCAAGTGCCAAAAGACTTAACACATCTTGGATGCATGGGTGAAACTTCATACAAAGAAGATGCAAATACCAATAAGAAGGTTGAAGAAAGAGATACATAGACAGTTGATGAGAAGTGGACCAAGATACCAGAAAGAAGGAATGATTACAAAAGAGATGAATATCCAAGAAGGCCTCCTACCTTCAAAAATCAAAGATGTTTCAATCAGTATGAAGGAAACTACAGAAGAATAGATCATGAACCCAGATGGACTACATAAAAAAGAAGCCCACTTATTCCAAGGTATAAAAATTTCTTTCTTGGTCATTGTTATACTTGCAAAAATATTGGACATAAGGCAATTAATTGCAAAATTAATGAAAGGAACACATACTCAAGAAACATGAATGGTGTAAATAGAAGATATGGAAATAATCGTGTATTTTTCAACAGAAGTTATAATTCATTTTCCCCATTGATGGACAAAAATATTGTATGCTACAAATGTAATTATCTTGGTCACAAAGCATGATATTGCATATATATGAATGAAGATGTCCCTATGCCAACCATAGTATGGAGAATGAAAGAGATTCCAAACAATGAATATTGTCAAATAGCATTGACCGCTAAAGAATGTAAAGAAGAAGATGAATGGTACATAGATAGTGGATGTTCTTCACACATGACCGGGGATCAAGACAAATTCATCAGCTAGAAGATAAAGGGTGGAAATGTTGCATTTGGAGATGAATCATTTTGCCAAAATACTTGGAGAAGGTGTAGTATAGCTTGGAAGAAAAAATGTGAAAACAAACAATGTCCTATTGGTTGAAGACTTGAAGCATAATCTTCTCAGTGTTAGTAAAATGTGTGATCAAGGATACACTCTTACGTTTGACTCCTGAAAATGTAAAATCAAAGAAAATAACTCAGGAATATTGGTTGCAACTACAACAAGAAGACCAAGTAACATATATGTCCTAAAACCATGAAAAATCTCCAAGGAAGAAAAAGACCATAAAAATGAAGTGTTATTAAGTGCTATATGTTCAAGGGGAGCAACCTCAAAGAAGAGAGTTATCTTTTGCCATTAAAGTCAGGGGGAGCAGCCCCACCCTTTGCCATTGATGTCAAAGGGTGAGATAGATTGGGATCATCATGACAAGGGGAGTATGAGTGTTTCCATCAATGAAAAAGGGGGAGATTGTTGGAAGATTGGTTGTTGTCATTGATGTCAACCCTAATCATGGGGTTTGGACCACAAGATTGATGACGGTATTTGGACATGAAGGAAAATGCACATGGAGATACAACACCCATGGATGGATAATATACATCATGTTTTTTCTAGTGGTATGTGGCACATCACATAGATCCTCATGGTTGAGGAGAAATCAATTTTTGAAGATGACAAAGTGAATTGAAGAAGGAAGTACATGTAGGCCCTGAAGATAATTAAGGAAAAGAATTACAAAATAAGAAAATGTCAGGTCAGCCCTAATGTTAAAAGAAAGTGACATAAATGGTATAAATAAATATCATTATACATTCATTTGATACACAATTCAAATTTCAGAGGAAATCAGAAGTAAAGAAGGCCGGATTTCAAGGGAGGATAAAGTCTTTTGGTGATGTTTTCTAAGGTATGCTATTTTCAAGTCATCTTACCATTTTTGCTATAAATTTTTTTCTAGAATGATTAATATGGTGAAATTTCTATGGCATTGAGAAGACATATCAATGTACCTTTGGTAAAAGTTTCATCTCTTGATTAGCTATAATTATGGAGATACACTCTGTGGAAGATAAGGTTTTTGACCAGTCCTGAAGCTAGTCAATAAACAGGTGTTTCAGATAAAAAAGTCATAACTTCTTCATCGAGAATACAAATTATGTGGGACAAATTGAATTGGAAATAGTACGGATGTTAGTTTTGTGTGTGCTAGTTTCAGAATCTGATGTTGAATATTGAGCGTGGGGCATTCTGTACAAGTTCGGTCTCCTGAATAAACCAGAATTGAATGAATAAATCAGAATTGAACAAGGTCTACCATTCTCTATATAAATTATTTTTGGGGAGGATTAAAGGAGTGAAACTTGGAGAAATTTTAGAGAATAAACTGAATAATATTATCTATAGGATCAGATTGTTCCAAGAATTGAATAATTGTAGAAATTGAAGAAGTCTCAGGAAGCATTGTTAGGTTCTATTTGATGGTTGGTTGATGGTGATGATTTAATGTGAAGTTTTATTATCTCTCGTATATTCTTGGGTGGAAGGAAGGGGCAAGGATGGAGAGTTAAACTCTCTCTTGATATTGGAGGATTTTATATTCCTCTTGGAGTTTTATCCCTCCCTTTACACTTGGAATCTGTAGCTACCTTTGGAATTCATTACTTCCCTTGAACAATAACTATTGATTATTTCTCATATATTGTGCATGGTGTATTGGTTTAACTCTTATACTATTGTTCATTGCTCATTAGATATAATTGAATGGTTTAAGTATAAGTTGAAAAATGTTTTAAATTGTACTTGATATTGATTCACCCCCCTCTCAGTATCAACATCTATTATCTGCAAGATGAGATGATTAAGATGAAATTTTTCCTAGCTATGTCTAGAGGTGCATGTGGTCCTTTCCAACTTGTCATCTTTCCCTTTAGGTTTTACCAGAACACTAATCCGTATGTTATGAGAATAAATAAATGAATACATTTTATTAACAGGTGTTTAACACAAAATAACAGTGATACAGTAAAACCAGTTTTCTATCTAATAAGGAAATAAGCTGAAACTATAAAATGCAATGGAAACAAGCTTGCTGGAATGGTGGCGGCTTATCTCTGAGAAGAGATGTGATGGATACATTCATTCAAAAGAAGATGATTCAAATGAGGCTCTGAAGGTTGTTTTACAGTAAACAGGAATGCCAAAAACCCTAGACATCCAAAAACCTAACCCTAGGAGATGAAGCGCCAAAAGTCATGTGGGCCCCATTTGGGTAAGTTAGTACATCAACTTCCGAGAGTTGTAACATTTGCATACGATCTCTGTTTTAGGCATATGATAGACTGTTGGAAAGGTATCTTCGAGAAGATTCATTTTGGGGGAGATATCGAAGGAATTTCCATATTTCTCACCACTTTCCCAAAAATCATCATTTAGGGCCTCAAAACAGTTCCATAAGTGAAAAACTGCTAAAAATAGTAAATTACCAAAATTGCTAGAAAATTGTTTTGAGCCAGTTGGAAAAGGTGGGTGGCCACTAATATCCATTTTAATCAATCCTCCCTCCTTAGTAATAAATGGTTTCCATTGTGTTGATTTCCCCCATCATATGAGGAAATGTCTACTAAATTTGGCCCCGAGTGAGACACTTGCCTTAGTGCAGGAACTGCCTTACTTTGACGACTCGATAAAGATGGATCTTTTGTTGTCGAGTTCCCTTGATATGTGTGTCCACAATATGATAATTGGATGCCTATTGTATGTATTTGGGGTTGATATTTGTTGGTGTCAACTGTTTTGCTACTTTTGAGGTGTCCAATAATGGTGGGAAATAAGGGTGAAGGAGATCCACATTAAACACTGGGTGCAGGCCAAGGAAAAGAGGAATGTTGAGCTCAAAAGCATTATCCCCAAAAAACTTAGTGATGGTGTACATCCCATAATGGATTGAGCAAAGCTTCTAATGGGGTCCTGTAAGGCATTCTTTCTGCAAGTGAAACCAAACTTTGTTGACCACCTGAAGCTTATGTGGCACTGGATGTTGATCATGGTGCTTCTTGTACTTGTCATTGGACTTATGTAGGATATGTTGAACCTATTGGCAGATGTGATGGATCCATTCAATGAATCGGGTGGCTTTTCCAGCTTTAGTTGGAGCAGGATATGATTCGGTCGAGGTGACTACAAGGGGAAGTGCAACATCTATGGGACCCAATGGTGGGAATCCCAACCCCACCTGAAAGGGTTTGTGTCTGGTTGATCTATGCAAGGCTCATTTGTAGATATATTGGACATAGAGAAGACTCTCATCCCATGTGTAGGACCTGATATACGTGTTGACCTCCTGTCAAAGTTTCAGCTGGTAGAAATGTTTTTGTAGCATCACCATTGTCTTTTCAATGTCGAAGTGTCCTGCTACCCGACTGTAGTGTGCTTCCTAGATCAGCCTCGCTCGCTCACTTGATCGAACATAAATATAGCCTAGATGACACAACAACCCATCCTGAATATGGAAATTATTGATAACTTCATTTGCACCCAACATTTGGTAGGTGGTGGAGAAGTTCGGGTATGTCTCAGAGTTGGGGCCATTCAAAGGTCTCATGGATGCAAGAGTCTAGCATTGTGGTGAGTCTCGTGACGGGAAGTCTACTGAGGCAATCAACGACGCGATTGATGCTTCCTATTTTATACTTGATGTTGAGGTATAATTTTTGCAAGTATGTGGACCACATTTGATGGCGGTCATTCTGCATTTTTTCTTGTGTCTACATGAACTAAAGTAGCTTATGATTAGTGTGGATGAATGTATCCTTCCCAAGAATGTAATTTCTCCACTGGTGGCAGGCTTTCACAATGGAGTACATTTCTTTGTCGTAAGTAGGGTACTTGCGGACAACATCTGATAGTGTCTCACTATGATAGGCCACAGGGTGGCCATGTTGAGTGATAATGGCACCCACAACATAGTCTGAAGCATATGTCTCGATCTCAAAGGGTTGTTGTAGGTCTAGTAGTGAAAGTACTAGGGATGAGCACAAGAACTACTTCAAATCATTGAATGCTTGTTGTTGGGACCAGACCCATGCAAATTTTTCCTTACCACCACCCCTGGTTATTTGGTTGAGGGACCATGCAATATGGGAGAATACCAACATGAACCTGTGGTAGAAATTGGCAAGGCCCAAGAAGCTCCAAAGATCAATGAGTGTGGTTGGGGCTAGCCAGTCACAGATGACTTGGATCTTGGTTGGATCCACATGTACTCCATGTTGATCAACAATGTATCCCAGGTAATGGACCCTATCCATGCCAAAAGATCATTTTTTCAAGTTGATGTATATCTTGTGCTATCACAGGGTGTGCAAAACCTGCTGAATATGTTGCAAGTGTTTGGCCCAAATATTGTTGTAAATGAGAATGTCATCTAGATACACCAATACAAAAGTATTGGTGAATGGTAGTAGAATATCATCCATCATCCTCATGAAAGTGGTTGGAGCATTTGTCAAACCAAAGGGAATGACCAACATTCAAAAAGGCCTTCCTTTGACTTGAAGGTAGTCTTCCATAGATCTGTTTGTTCTATCGGGACCTGGTGGTAGCCAGACTTCGGATCAATCTTACTGAAGTGTTTGTCCCCCGTGAGTTGATCAAGGAGTTCGTCGATTCAGGGAATCAGGTACCAATTTATGACTATGATTTTATTCAGAGCTTGGTAATCAATGCAGAGTCTCTAGGTTCCATCTCTCTTCTATACCAGCACCATTGGGCTCCTACAAGGTGATGAGCTAGAACAAATGTGCCCCTTGTGGACCAGTTCTTGGATTTGTCACTTGATCTCCTCATTCTCTAAGAGAGAGAAACAATAGATTGGTCCATTGGGAAGGAGTGTGTCGGGGGTCAGATCGATGGGGTGCTTGACCTGGCAGTGCAGAGGTACCTTGGTAGGTGAGGAGAAGATATCCAATTATTCTTCCATGAACTTATCTACTTGCTTCTACTGTGTGGAGAGGTCGGCCACAGAGACCCTGGATGTGGTTGTGATCTTTTGCTTATTCAGTGAGAGAATCACGAAGAAGACAAACTTCCCCATCTGAGAGATGACCTTCCTGCATTTATTACCAAATATCAAGGAAATAGCACTAGGTGGGACTGCCTTGGGTATCTTGTACAATTTCTTTTTCAAATTAATAATAACACTATGAGGCCTAGACTCATATACAACATGATGTTTCCATAAATAAGGTTGTCCCAAAAGAACATCACAAACTTTGATAGGAGAAACATCACACAATACCTCATCCTTGAAGGGATTCTTGTCATATGACAGTCGACACTGTTGACTGACGTAGAGATGACTTCCTTGGCCGAGCCATCCAATGGTGTAGGGTTGTGGGTGTGGCGTTGTCAGCAGGGCCAACCGCTTGATGACCTCTGCTAAGATGAGGTTCTTATGGCTACCGCTATTAATGATGAAGTGTAGTGGGGTGCCTTTTACCCACATCTGTGAATGGAAGAGGTGCTCTCCTTCTTCTGGCTCATCCGGTTCACCAGGCTGGACCTTGGTGGTAGCAACGGTGGCATTAGGTTTCATTTCAATGAATTGTCTTCCCATTTCTAGTTCTATCTCAGAGTCAGAACCTGCATCTCATTCAAAGGATTTCACTTTGGCCACCAGTGACTGCTTTGAGTGGTAGTCAACAGTGTTATGGCAAGGGATCTTATGGAAGTCGCACCACTTCCCAGTATCTTTCTTTGTATTTCCAGTGTCCTCCTTTGCTTGCGGCTTGGACTCGCTGTCTTGATACTGTCCATATTTTCTCTGTCCTTTGTTCTATGGGTTGGGGCCACCCTTTCCTGGATTTTGTTGTGAGGGGTTCCCAAGCCCAAATTTTTGCATCTTTTGTTTGAGCTTCTGCTTGATTTTGATGGCATATCGATAGGCCGCGCCCAAGGATGAGATGTCCATAAATTCCATTTCAGTATGGATGTATATATGTAGAGAATTGTGATACTTGAGCACCATATGTCACTTTGAATCTTTGATACCCAGCTTGGTGCATAAGGTATGGAAGATATTTGTGAAATATGGCACTGCTTGGTCTCTTTCTTGCTGCAGTGTGGTCCATTTGGTATACAAGTTGTCATAACTTTTGACATTGTAGTACATTGTTCCTTAATAGCATCCCTCAAGAATTCCCAGGTGGCCGTGACTATAAATAATGAGGGATCCTCTGTTTCCTTTTTCTCATAGAAAGTTTCCCACCAATATTTGACATGGGGAACGGCTTTGAGGAGCGCAAAAGTAATCTTTTCTCTATTCGAAAAGTTATGGATAGAAAAATACCCTTCTAGTAGATTCAACCACTTTTCTACAAAATCTGCATCTATATGACCTTCAAATAAATGAATATCGAAGTTTATTTGTACCTTGAAGGGGGTGATGCCTCTGCTCGAAGAATATGCGTCACCTATTGGTATCCACCGAAGGATTTGCACGAAACTATCCATCATCTCATTCCTTTGTTGCATGAGGCATTCCTCAATCAAAAGTTTGAAAGGATCTCATGTCTTGTCATGTTTCATTTCTTCTGCCATGAGAGGTTGCTTGGGCATGTGAGAGATTTTTTCGTCAAGAGAAACAAGCTCGAGACCCAACTCTTTGTACTCTAACCTCGTTGGGGACATGCATTAAGATGACAAGGAGAAGACCGCTCTAATACCACTAATCCATATTTTATGAGTAGAAAGAAATGAATACAGATTATTAATAGGTGCTTAACATAAAATAACAGAGATACAGTAAAATTGGTTTTCTATTGAATAAGGAAATAAGATGAAACTGTAAAACACAGCAAAAACAAGCTTGCTGGAATGGTGGTGGCTTATCTCTGAGAAGCGAAGTGACGGTTGTGCTCATTTGCAAGAATATGATTACAATGAGGCTCTGAAGTTATTTTTACAATAAATAGGAATTCCAAAAACCCTAGACATCCAAAAACCTAACCCTAGGAGATGAAGTGCCAAAAGTCATGTGGGCCCCGTTTGGGTAAGTTAGTACATCAACTTCCCGGGGTCGTAACTTTTGCATACAATCTTCGTTTTAGGCGTATGATAGAACATTGGAAAGGTATCATCGAGGAGATTCATTTTGGGATCAATATCAAATGAATTCCCATATTTCTCCCCATGTTTCCAAAAAACATCATTTAGGGGCTCGTAACGGCTTCGGAAGTGAAAAACTGCTAAAAATAGTAAATTACCAAAATTGCTAGAAAACCTTTTTGAGATAGTTGGAAAAGGTGGGTGGCCACCAATATCCACCTGGATCAAGCACCGGGCAGACAATTCATCACTTCCTTAGGTCATTTTTTTTGCAAAGACCAGATATAGAACTCTTTGACAAAAATGCAATTGTCAGCATTTATTGTGTTGCACGCAAGTGTGAGTTAGGAACAAAGCTTTAGCTACACCATATTGATTTCGGTCAACCAATTCCTTACAGAACATAGATTTATCACAAAAAAATACCACACAAAAGAAAATAGAAATAAAAGGACTCTGTAATCAGTCTACCTTACACCTACACATTTATCTTAATCAGAAAATAACTTGAAAACACACACACACACACATTTATTTTTTTCTTTTTTTAACAAAAATATTGTTTTAGGGATTGGCCATTCACCAGGAGAGTGTCGGGTCCCCCCCTCAGATTTTTCAACCGATACGTGTCTACCACAATTTTCTCATATATCTGGAAAGGTCTAAGCCATAGATTCTGGAACTTCGAATGTTTTCTCTTAGGTTCATTTTCTCTATCCCATTTCAAGACTAAGTCTCCTACCTCAAAATTATTGTATTTGGCTTTATGCTTGTCAAACCATCTTTTAACTATCTATTGATGACCGATGAACTTTGATTTGTATTTCTCTCTTTATTCTTCCAACATGAGGAGGGTATTAATTCTTTGTTGAATAACCAATGAGGGTTGTCCTCTAGACCCATGAACAAGCTGAAAAGATGGAAGATATTGCTCATTTAGGAGAATGGCTTCTTGTCCGTATACCAAAAAATATGTTGAGTTCCGTATAGCTTCCTTAGGTGTTACTCTATCATCCCATAAGGCGTTATGAAGCGAGCTATGTCATTTCCTCTGGTTTTCTGCAATTTTTTTATTCAATATCCTCACTAGGTTCTTATTGGTTGATTATGCCACTACATTCCCCTGTGGATAGTAGTTTGTAGAGTATTTGATTATGATTCCTTTGTATAGAGAAAACTTTGTTAATAGGGTGGAATAAAAGTAAGAGGCATTGTCAAAAACAAGAATAGAAGGCATACCAAACCTCGTGATCAATTGTTTTTCTATGAATTGGATCCCTGTTGGGCCTCAGAAATGTCGTATTTTCTTCCACCTTTTCCTTCATTATTCATTACATTACATCATCCCATTAACCTTTTATTATACCATTTTCATAAATACATTTGGGTTTCACATTATTATTTTCCACTTTATTCATTTTAGTATTATAAGTGAATTTTTGATTAAATATTAGAAATTAATGTATTTTCATTATATCTCAACGTTGGATGAGTTTTATGATGTGTGCGGGAATATTTGAAGATTTCCACAAAGTCAAAATTCACCACCTATCCTCAAATTCGAATTACATCTCCAAACTTGAAGATTTGAAAGAGAGAAGATCATGGAAGATTTGGCTGGCATATCTTATCTAAGATATGTGAGAGATGTGTGGAGGATTTCAAGGGATCATATCTTGTAATAGTGAGAAAGTAGTTGAGAGTGGTTGAAAGAATAGTGGATCTATCATTATGACACTCATGTATATAAGAGAGTGTTCTCTCTTCATGAGGGGGGAATGTAATTCATAATTTAGTTTTGTAATTAGGAAAAGGGGATTCTTAGCTTTGATTATTTCATTCTTATTCTTTCATGCTTTTTCATTTGATTCTTCTAATATAATTTGCGATTGATTTATTGTGTGAGCTCACATATGTCTTTTGACATTCAACTCTTCACATGTTGTATTGCTTTCCTAGATTAATTTCCTGCTTTCCTAGTTAGTCTTTCAATGCTTTCCTATATTAATTTCATTTCCACAATTTATATTAGATTACTTCTACTTCAGTCCTGCATATATAGTCTGTGTTCTTTGTAAGCCTATGAACCTCGGATTGACAAATTAAATAGTTGGTCAAGTACTACAACGAAATTAAATGACAATATTTCCACCTAACATTTTGGCACCATTGTCAGGGAAGCACGATGGATTGAAGTTTAGTTTGAATTTTCATGCAAGTGTGATTAGTCATGCTCCTAAATCTGAGGTGACATATGGGTAAGGGCATGTAGGGAGTGTTTCAATTCCTGCAAGCGTAAGTGTAGATTTCAATTCCCGTAAGTGTGTCTGCATGTGTTGGTAAGGGGTCATAGCAGCTACTTGAGTGGAGACTCCTCATGTTATCCCTTCCAATGTATTCCTAAATATGAGGTAAGATGTTGACCTCATTTGGGACAGAGCATGCAGAGTGTGACTTTCAATTTTTGCAATTTCAATTCTAGCAATTTCAATTTCTACAATTTCAATTTTTGCAACTGTGAATAGGTTTTCATGTGTTTCATCAAGTGTGATTTTCAGTTTTTTTTATTTTTTTGATTTGGGTGTTGTAAGAACCCATTTTACAATATGATTTAACTATGAGTGTCATCTTGGAATAGCTCACTCAGATCCTTGCAAAAGCTGGGATTTCTTCTTCTCAGGAAGAGGAGATCTTGACAACAGCCCAGAGCTTAAATACTCCTCTATAAATGATTGAGGAATCAACATATGAGGAACTTGAGGAGGACAATGAGGAGATGCAGCATGATCTGAGAGAGGGAAACTACACCTACGAAATCTATATCGAACGATGGTTTCAAGTGACTACCGGGTTAGATTATTTTATTTTTTCTTTTTATTTTGTTAATTTAGAGTTTCAGCAATAGATTTTGCATCTTATATATATTTCTGACCCTTAGTTGCGAAACTGAAAGATAATATATTCTTATTACATTTATGTTCTTGGCTACATTGGTTGTTTGACTACATGTAACTGATTTCTAAGATGTAATTAGCATAGAATAGGTAGGATTTCATTTTCAGTTTTAGTTTACATTATCAGAGTTTTCTTTTACCTAGAATAAGTATGCTCTCCTCCGCGCTTCGTGCGATTGCGAGGATAAAAAAATAGTGATGATTTTGATTTTAGGAATAATTTTTTTTGCGTGTCCATCCTTTGACTTGCAAATAAACACAATTTAAAAAAAATTAGACGAATAAAACAAAGCCAAATTTTTACATATCGAGATAGTCACTGAGATGGTGAAATTCTACATGTTGTTACAGTGAAAATTTTACATGATGTTACAACATGCTGATACAACGAAAATTTTACATCCTGTTACAACATGCTGATATAGCGAAATTTTACATGTTGTTACA
The DNA here is from genome assembly GCA_009831015.1 of Picea engelmannii. Classification (NCBI taxonomy): domain Eukaryota; kingdom Viridiplantae; phylum Streptophyta; class Pinopsida; order Pinales; family Pinaceae; genus Picea; species Picea engelmannii. Next base: position 50,625 of record ML804599.1, on the reverse strand, counting down.
ACGAAATTTTACTTGCTAAAACAATGACACTTTGTGCTGTAACCATGGTTGAACTGTGCCACGATTGAACTATGTCTTCTTGGTTTGGTTTATTTCTAGTTTTGAGTCGCATCAACGCCACCTTGTCCTCCATATTTATCCTGTATATGTCTGAAAATAACCCTGCAAACAAATAAAATATCATGAATTTTAAATGCAGAAACCACCACATAAGCTCAATCGAACAAATAAACAAACTTGCGAGGTTCTATTTTTCTGCCCATCAATAATTTGACTGCTCCTCTCTTCACTTTAAAAATTTATAGATGTTCCCATTCACTATACTCTAACTCGCACATGCTAAATTTTCCAACTTTGGACAATGTCTTCATTGGCTTGTTACATATATCATTTTGCACAGAGGTGTTACTAGTTTTGACTGCGTGCAAACGATTGCTTGCTCATTTCACCTCATGAATTTAACTCATAGATCTTTGTGGAATAAAAGTGGGTCGCTTTAAATTTTATTGGTTTATAAAAGAAATAAATCGGTAGAGTTTGCTTGTGTATATACAGGACATTGAAGATCAAGCTTCAATTATCCATTTTTTTTTTTTTCATATTCAACTGAACAATGAAATTTTGATTATCCGACTTGATTGTATTAATGATTTGCAGTGATATTCTCCCATATTGAATATACCATTTTCAAACCGTCATGCTATATTAGGTTTTCCACACTCCACAAAATTGAAAAAGATATGCTAACAGTAAATTTTGATTATATTTCTAACGAAATGCAAGGATTCCGATTGGAATGGGTTATGAGTTTTCCACGAGGGCATGTAGATCCACTTATGGGGGCACCAAAATAGGCAGGTAGGAAGTTATAGGGAGCACAGTATATAAATACCTTTGCTCGAATCTGAAATTTAACTGTGATCCAGAGAATAATGGCTAGAGAAATGGGTATTCCACGTGCATAATAATTTCAAGCAATCTCTTCTCTGATGAAAAATGGGCGTTGACTACTTCTGATTCTCGGTCATACTTAACAACTCAGATGAACATATCAAGCCATGGTCCGTGAGAAAGACGTCATTGAATAGATATGTGTTGCATTCCAGTGAGAGGTGTGTGAAGGAATTGGTTGAATTATCTTCCTTAGAAGAGGTTCGATGACTGGAACATGGACCATTGATTTATATATATGCACTAGTTACCACAGTAGCCAAGGCTATTCTTGCCTCCCTGGAACAATGGCAGATTTTCTTTTTAAAATCCGATGACCATGTCATGTAACCCATGCTCAAATATTATCACCTTTTGTTTTTGGGATGACTTGAACGGGTGACCTATCTGGTATTAAATTTTCCATTCTTTAAATCTATGATTGTCTTAATCTCCGTCTATATAGGTAATGATCCGGGTTTATCGTGTCATCTAGCTAAGAGTGATAAAATCAATATACGAATGTCAATCTATGGTCATTCTATTGTTAATTCACTACTTCCAGTAATATATGCACAACACACATAGCTTTATTTTTCCTATTGGTTGACTATATTCATGCATACATATACGATTCATTGATTTATCTATGCATTAAAAAATTGCAACTCATTGTATCTTCCCTATGACAAAGTTGAGGATTCTTGAGGTGTCATTGGCATTAGAGTAGATAATGACGGTCGTACACTTTATTCAGTAAGAGGAGTTGGTTTCCATGATTTTTGGTAGGCATTTGGCAGAATACCATACCAAAGTCCCTATTAAGGATGCTATGATTAGTGTGCCACCGTTATTCGGCCAAGCTGAGAGGAATGGTATCATTCAAGAAGCTCAGCTTGCTGGCATTAATGTATTATATTTGATCAATGAGCATTCTGGTGCAGTCATTCAGTATGGTATTGATAAGGATTTCTTGAATGCATCATGGCATGTTGTGTTTTATGAAATTGGTTCTAATAGTGCTTATGCCGCTCTCATTTATTTCTCTACATATACGACAAAGGAGTACAGAAAGAGTGTTTTGGTTAACCAATTCTAGGTCAAAGATGGAAGATCGAAGGCAACTCTAGGTAGGCAAACAACCAAAACTTTGATGCCACCGATTTTGTTAGATATATATGGGTCGTCGACATATATAGAACTCTTGATAGCCACCTCGTTCAATGCCAAAGTCACAATCCATATAACCATGTTCTCATGAGAAAAACTTGGGGATGTTGGGCATGCACGAGACTCTTTATGCCAATTATGTAGTGGATAAAGTTGATCTGTTGCTTTCTTTTGGTGTTCTCTTTGATGATTGAGTGATAGGTAAATTGGAGTCATTTGCAAGCCGTGCCAACATAATTTATGAGGATCGCTAGTCAACTCAATAGGTGAAATTTATTTGCAGTACCGAGGACGCTGACTTTGAAGAAAAATGCCTCGTTGTTTTAATTAAATAACACAAACAACATTTATTTCTTTTTTTATTAATAATTTAAAAATACATATGTTTTTGTTTTGTTTTATTATAAAACAAAAACAACAAAACAAACAAATAAAAACAATAAAAAATTATAAAACCATGTAAACACACAAAAACATTATAAAAATAAAACACATTGTAAAAAATTGTAAATGGACATCTCATTCCTGAAAATGATAGTCAAGACATGTTTTTATACTTAACATTAATTTGTTTTTCTTAAGACATTTCACGCAGTGATTGACGATGAAACAAGCACAATAACAACAGGTATCAAAACACATTCTATTTTCTTTGATTTAAGACATTCATACTTATTCCTGCATGATATGCTTTTTGAAATTCTCACATTTTTTATGCAGGATTTGTACTAAGATTTTGCAGGATCGGAGACGACTAATTTTAATGTTGATGTGATTTTCAAGAATCACAAAATATTTCAGAAAAACATGCTTTGATAAATAGTTTGAACAATTTGATCTTGATGATGATGTTGTTACACAACAACTTTTTGCGCATCTTGATGTTTGTTGTTACACAGAAACATTTTGCTGATACACATAAAATTTTTGCACATCCTGATGTTTGTTGTTACACAGAAACATTTTGCTGATACACATATTTTTTTTTTCAAATTTTATGCTATGACACTGTTCCATTTCTCCTTCAAACACACATTGATCATTCCTGTGTTGAAGCCATCTGCCATTTCCTTATCTATCATGACTTCGCACATCCATTATTTCTGAGTTGCATACATCATTTCCTTTATCTTTTTTAGTTCATTTTTTCCTTTCCATTTTTCCTTCAGAATAAAACAAACTCCCTTTTCCATGATTATATTGCCTTGCCATACACATTGTTTCTACTGAGATCTATCTATTAGTACTACCAATATTTTTATACAAACTTGCATTGACTGATGTGGGATTCCTTAAGGCCCACCTTTCAACAAGCTTGCCCCATCGACCTCAGCACTTTATCTGGGAAATAGACTAGATTCCATTTTGAGTACCTAGAGGTTTGCATGCCTTAGTGGCAAGTTCTCTCGCTGAAGATCATGGGAATAAATCAATGTCCCTTGATCATCAGATGTTGCAAGTGGATCGACCTCAACACATCCATTTGCACTTTGCAAGATGTACTCGGGTACCTTGGCTCTCATTGACATCAATGGTGAGTTGCCTCGCATTGGTTAATGACATTCATCAATGGTCGGTAATCCAATGATTTCTCTTCATGCTCGACATTGACACATTTATTCACATGATTAGAATTGTACCATTGATTTTTAGTGGGTGAATACTATATACTTTTTTCTCGCTCCCTCAACAGTAACAACATCATGACTTCAGCTATATGAGAGTGCTACCATCCACTTTCATACTTCCTCTTTTCCATGATTCATCAACAATAGTTGATATTCCTTCACTTCCCATGATCCAGTTACAACAAAAACAACATTATCAATTCCATTTCATGATCATGCAACAGTGACATCTTCCATGCTCTAGCACCAGTATCAGCCATATTCCTCTTGCATTGCTCATCATCATTCTTGGGTAAGTGGAGGTATGTTCTTTTCTAATATTTAATAATGTGATTCCTTATTTTCTAGTAATGAATAACTTTGGAAAATTCCCTCAACATGCTCTATTTCCTTTTTCACATTCATAACCTATGCCAAGTTGCATAAGGATATGCAACCACTTCAGTTGGGGGGGGGGGGAACCTATATTCACTACATACCATTATTCCATTTTACCATCTCATCATTCCATTTATGATTCACTAACATTTTTTCCAATGACGCTTTGTTGCATTTCGATTGATATACATATTGGCATGACTCATAAAGAAAAAGAAAAGGCTTTCTTATACACAATGATGATTTCTTATGCACATTGATAGCTTATTATTTCCAGTGAGTATATGGCTAAATTATTGCAGCAAGAAAATAAATAAGTAAAATGAATGTTATTAACACAAGAACCAACATCTTTTGTATTCATGGTTGTCACACAAGAACCAACCATAAGAAAATTTCACATGTTGTTACACATATTTCACATGTTGTTACACATATTTCACATGTTGTTACTCTTGTATTTCATACCCTAGAATCATTCATTAGGACATCATCAATCAAAGGCATAGTTTAAATGCCAAATTTTCTTAAGAAGATCCATGCATGGTTGCATGAGGACATGCAACACATTGAGTTGGGGGGCATGTTGGGCCTCAGAAATGTTGTATTTTCATCCACCTTTTCCTTCATTATTCATTACATTCCATCGTTCCATTAACCTTTTATTATACCATTTTCATAAATACATTTGGGTTTCACATTATTATTTTCCACTTTATTCATTTTAGTATTATAAGTGAATATGTGATTAAATATTAGAAATTAACATATTTTCATTATATCTCAAGGTTGGATGAGTTTTGTGATGTGTGCTAGCATATTTGAATATTTCAACAAAGTCAAAATTCACCACCTATCCTCAAATTCGAATTACATCTTCAAACTTGAAGATTTGAAAGAGAGAAGATCATGGAAGATTTGGTTGGCATATCTTATCTAAGATATGTGAGAGATGTGTGGAGGATTTGAAGGGATCATATCTTGTAATAATGGGAAATTAGTTGAGAGTGGTTGAAAGAATAGTGGATCTATCATTATGACACTCGTTTATATAAAAGAGTGTTGTCTCTTCATGAGGAGGCCATGTAATTCATAATTTAGTCTTGTAATTATGAGAAGGGGATTCTTAGCTTTGATTATTTCATTTCTATTCTTTCATGCTTTGTCATTTGATTCTTGTAATATAATTTGAGATTGATTTATTGTGTGAGATCACATATGTCTTTTTTCATTCAAATCTTCACATGTTGTATTTCTTTCCTATATTAATTTCCTACTTTCCTAGTTAGTCTTTCAATGCTTTCCTATATTAATTTCATTTCAGCAATTTAGACTAGATTATTTTTACTTCAGTCCTGCATATATAGTGTGTGTTCTTCGTAAGCCTATGAACCTCGGACTGACAAATTAAATAGTTGGGAAAGTACTACAATGGAATTAAACGACAATATTTCCACCTAACAATCACCACCTTTTCATTCACATGAGTCATAGGGATGGCCTCTGCCCATTTCGTAAAATAGTCTATAGCAGTCAGTATGTATTTATGTTGTTTTGAATAATTAAGGGTAATCTATTCTATAGTGTCCAACCCCCATTGCTTGAATGGTATGGATATGGTCCCTGTTTGGAGTGGGACAACTTCTCTCTTCTCTCTCCCTGCACTCATTTGACAAGATTTACAATTTCTGGTGTATGTATGAGCGTCCCTAAAAAGAGTAGGCCAATAATAACCAACTCTTAGTATTTTGTAAGTTGTGGTATTCCCCACGAAGTGTCCACCTGCAGGACCATCGTGAAGCTCCCTTAGAACCTTTTTTTCATATTCATGTTCAAGACATCTTAAGAGTACTCCATCATAGTTTACACAGAAATGTACTGAATTTATAAGGCGATGTTGTGCATCTTTTATCCTAAGAGCTCTCCTTTCCCTAGGTTTTAGGTTTTCTGGGCAAGTCCCGTGATGTAGGAGGTAGGTCAAATTTCCATACCAAGACTTTGGACATGGGGAAATGTATAAATATTCACTACACCATAATGATAACTCATTCTCCCACCCAAGATCTCCATTTATTCGATCTTGGGCTTCTGCAGCCAATTTGCACAATCCTTGTCCCTTAACTAGTTTGGAAGGTTTTATATCTAAATCAAATTATTGGAAAACTACCATCCAATTTCCTCTTCTCTTCCCCATCTCCTATTGAGTGAATATGGATCAGACTGTGGGATGAGGCACAATGAATTTGGTGTGATTTTTTAGGACATAATATCTGAAATGTTTTATTGCTTTGTACATTGCATAAGCATGTTTGTCTATACTAGGGTAATTCAGTTAGGCCCCTTGATGATTAGTACTCATGAATGACATCAGAGCCTCATTTTTATCATCATCATTCTAGGTTAATATTGTCGCTAAGGATTGATCGGAGCTGAAAGTATAGAGGAAATAATATTTGCTAAAGTTGGGACTTCGCAGCACCAGAGCTTGAGATATTGCAGTCTTGATATTGTTGAAATAATATTTTCTATTGTCATCCCACTTGAAATCAACATCCTTGTGAATCATTTTTTGTAAGAGTTTGATAGTTTCAGCGAAATCGGGCGTGAAATTCCTCACAAAACTGATTTTCCCAAAGCAGGATTGCATAGGTTTTTTGTTGTGGGGTAGGGGAAGTTGAGATATTTCCTTAATTCACTCTGGATCTATGCAGATTTATGCTTGAGATATAATATGACCTATTAATTTCCCTTCCTCGACACGAAAGATAGTTTTCTTAGGGTTTAACTATATCCCATATTTCATACACCTTTCCAAAATCTGGGTTAGATGTTGAACATGATCTTCTTTGTTCTTTGAATACATAGTCACGCCATCCAAATAGACTACTACACACTTGTTGATCAATCCTCATAAATCTACATCCATGGCCCTCTGGAAGGATTCCCCTACATTGATCAACCCAAAAAGCATGTGTTTATAACAAAAGGTTCCCCACTTGGTTAAGAAGATAATTAGCAATCGATCTTCCTCTAAAACTAGAACCTGGTTGTAACTTGAAAAACCATGTAGAAGGGTGAAAATTTCAGAACCAGACATGGTCTACAAGAGTTGTTCCATTGGTGGGACTGGGTAGTTATCCTTTTATGATGCTTTATTGAGGTTTCTAAAATCTACACACATACAGATTTCCCCAGAATTTTTCCTAACAGGAACTAAATTTGCTACCGAGGAAGAGTGCCTAACCTAAAAGATAATTTTAGCATGGAGTAATTTCTTTAAATCTTGGTACATGAGGGTTTCCGGAGATGGATGGTACTTCCATAGATTTTTTTGTAATGGTTTTACTCTAGATTTCAACGGGATTGTGTGTGTTGATTAAGGTTGGTTGTCATTGATGTCAACCCTTGAAGAAAGCCCCATAGCACAGAGGTTTGGGTAATGAAACCAAGTTTTTTTAATGTAAAGATGAATCATTATTGTTTTTTCATGGTTGATAAGAAGTAAAGATGGATGAACTCCAAAGTGGTCCCCTTATGGTGAAAGCCCTCACGAGAAGACGCTTTGTGGAGTGAGAGAATCCATTATTAATGGTGGAATAATGAGATGAAGGATAGTGAATTTTTCAGTGAAACTATCCAATATGAATATTTCTTGTCACTCCATTTCCGGTGGTATGTGGAACATCACATAACTCCTCACGGTTAGAGAGTTATGGCCATGTGAAGTTGGACAACCCAGGTTTGGGTAATGGAACCAAGTTTGTTTGATGGATCATGGTATGAGTTTTAATATATATCTAGGTAATAATATTATGTGTGGATAGTACATGTCATTCCATTTCTTTTGGTATGTGTAATGTCACATAAATCCTCACGGTTTGAGAGTTATGGCCTTACGAAGTTGGAGGACCTTCATATGTTGGCTTGAAGCTCCAAAAGGTCAAAGTAGTCAAAGTAGTTTAAGATATTTTAGAAGGTAAACAATAAATTGAAGTGATGAGTGTACTATAATTCAAAGTGAATAAAAAATAAATTATTTAAATAATAAATTTAATGGATAAATTAGAAGTGGGTTTACCCTAAAATAAGGAAAGTGAGCAAAGTGACCTAGAAGATGTTTTTAAGGAAGCTACTTGGATAGTATAAATAAGACGCAAGGCTCTCTCATTTGAATCACACTTGAGAATATTGAATACCTATAGGTTTCTGAGGTAACCAAAGGATATCTAAGCCAAATTTCTGAGGAAGGTGAAGAAAAGAAGGTTGGAATTCAAGGAAGGATAAATTATTTTGATGATGCTTTCTAAGGTATGTTTTTTTCAGGTCATCTCACCATTTTCACAATAAATTTTTTTCTAGAATAACTCAGACTGTGAAATTGATATGTCATTGAGGAAAAATATCCAATTGTTTGTGGTAAAAAAATCATCTTGTGTTTCATTGTATTTTTGGAGTTACACTCCATGGAAAATAGGGTTTGTGGCTAGTCCTGAAACTAGTCAAAAACAAGTGTTTCATGTAAAAACGTCATAACTTCTTCATAACAAATCAAAATTAAGTAAGAAAAAATGTGTTGGTTATAGTATATTTTTTAGTATGTTGTGTAACAGTTTCAGATCAATTAAATAAATATTCCATGCAGGCCATGCTCTACAAGGTCTCTCTCTAGAATAAGCCAGAATTCAGCAAGGTGTGCCATTTTTTCCATAAATCCTTTTATGAGAGGTTCCAAGAAGTGACACCTGGAGGAATTTCATGAAACACACTGAAGAATATTGTGTATAAGTTTCATATATTTATTCATTACAGGTACAAAGTTATGATTATTTCAAGTTAGGGTTGTTGTCTAATCCAAAACTAGTCTTGTGAGACTAAAGAAACATTTGATGAAAATGATAGTCTCTTGTTGTTAAAGTTAAGGAATGTTTGTAGGTATGTGATCATATACACAAGTTATATTACAGAGTTACAAATCATATTTGGATCATCAAATTGATGAGGGATTTTGGTTGAGGTACAAGTTGGGTACATGCTTGAGACAAGTAGTTGCTGAGTTGGCACATACATGAGGTGTATAGTTGATGATGTTGGTACATATTGATGAGTCATAGTTGATGAGTACTTGACACATGATTGGTACATACTTGGTGCATGGATGATGCACTTGTTTATGGTACAGGTTGAATACAGATTGTTTGGTACAGGTTGGTGCATAGTTGATGCACTTGTTTATGGTACAGGTTGAGGTACAGGTTGATGCATGGTTGATGAATGGTTCAGGTTTATTGGTACATGTTTACATCAGTATATCTCACAGTTATAGTGTGACAGTGTTTCCATCATTCTACTTTTACTTCAGGTCGGTTGGACAGGGCAAGTACAGGTGGTTGTAGCCACCTTCCGGTTGTAGCTAGATAAATTAGGGGTTTGCAGCCTCCTTCTAGTTGTAGCTAGAGAATTGGGGAGTTGGAGATTCCCTTAGTTTGTAGCCTGAGAAAATAGGGGGTTGGATCCTCCTTCCAGTTGCAGCTGGAAAACAAAGGAAGTTTATGCTTCTAATGAATGTAATTCTTCAAGACATATAAGAAAACGAATTTCGTGGTTTTCTCCATATTTGGGTTTCTAGGTAAAACACTGGTGTACTGTGTATGTATGTGATTATTCATTTCTTATTGCTCATTATTGGATAATAATTATACATTGACATAACACTTTGATTATTTGGAGAAAAAGGATTATAATTACGCTATTACTTATTCACCCCCCTCTCAGTAATCCAACAATTGGTATCAGAGCAGGTTCCTTCAGAAATCAGTTTAACCACTAAAAGGTAGATCATGGAGAGAAACTACTTGTACAAAAATGGAATACCATGGTTTCATGGAAAAAAGTATGCTTTTTGGACCATAAGGATGAAGACATATATACAGACACATGGATTTCAAGTTTGTCAATCAATTGTAGATGGATACACAACACCAACAATTCCACCAACAAATGACAAAGCAGTGAAACTTGGTGAGAATAATTCCAAAGCCAAAAAACACACTTTTGAATGGTCTTAGTGGTAGGACATTCACCAAAGTTACACATTGTAAATCCACTAAAGAGATTTGGGACAAGATTCAAAATATTTATGAAGGAGATACAAAGGTCAAAGAAGCAAAGCTTCAAAATTACAAAGGTCAGTTCAAACAACTAAAAATGAAGGAATATGAAAATATTGCAGTCTACTTCTTACGAGTCGATGAAACAGTGAATGCAATCATAGGATTGGGAGAATAAATCAAAGAATCTGTAATTGTTCAAAAGGTACTAAGATCTCTTCCTATGAGATTCAACCCTAAGATATCAGCACTAGAAGAAAGATAGGATCTAAACTCAACAAGCATGGATGAACTGCATGGAATCTTCACAACATATGAAATAAGAACTGAACAGGAAAATACATATGTTAAAGAAGAAGACTTCAAAGCATCCAAAATATCAAATCAAAAGAAACAACAACAAGAAGAATATAGAAGCAGCAGTGATGTCTCAGAAGATGATGAATAAGTGGCCAACTTCGTTAAAAGACTGAACAAAGGAACCAATGATAGGTATAGAGGTAAGCTTCCTTTAATTTGTTTTAATTGTGATGGTATTGGTCATTTTGCTAACAAATGTCCTCATAAGAAAAAGAGAAACGATGAAGGTTATTCAAAAGGAAAACACACATATAAAGGTAAAATAACTACAAAGAAAGTTTTCAAGAAAAGATTATGCACCAAAGAAGACAACTCATCATCAGATGAAGATGAAGTCAGTGACAGTGAGACAGGAACAGTTCTATTCATGGCAGTAAAAGAGTTTGACAAAGAAGACTCTGAAGAAGAATATGAAGAAGTCAGAGAAGGATATGAAGAAGTCAAAGAATAAATTGAAGAAGTAGAAGTTGACTATCGAGAATAATTAATGTGTGCCATAGAAGTTATCAGAAGAGAAAAGAAGACAAACAAGAAAATACAAGAAGAACTAGACAAGAAAAAGGACACTCGAGAACTAGAACAAATGATCACAAAATTGAAGGTTCAAATAGAAGAAGATAAAAGAATTGAAGAAGCACTCAAAGAATAGCTAGAAGAAAAGAGAAGATCATTGGAAACTTGGAAGCAAAGATTGTCACACTAAGAAAGGATATTCAAAATAAAAATATGCAGAATAGCTCAAAAGTTCTGGATGACATTATCAACAGTAAAAAATCTCATATTCAGAATTCTGGACTTAGATACAATTAGACAGAAAAAAGATCAATATCCAAAACAACAGAGAAAGAAACAAATCCAAAAAGCTATGCAAAAACAATAAGAGGGGATAGGAACATATACAAGGAAGATTACAGGGACACTCCACCGAGAAGATTCAGATTTCAGAATCAACAACAAATAGATGGGCCTCAAGAAGAAGAAGAAGGATTCATAAGAGCATCTCCTTTTAGCATATCTTCAACTCCTAGGTATCAAACTATAATTTTTAGTTTATGTTATGCATGTAATAATTTTGGACATAAAGCTGTGAATTGCAGAGCTAACAACAGGAACAATAACAACTTTGAGAGTCATACACAAAGGGGTTATTCAAGAAGACCTAGTAAAACACAAAGAATAAGTTACAATAGGTTTGAATCATTGAGCACTGAAGTGGAATGTTACAAATGTAACAATTTTGGACACGTGGCCAAACATTGCAGAATGACAGCCCCTTCTACAGAACCTCAACAGAATCACAATAGTCACAGACAAGAACCTCAGAAAATGACATGGATAAGAAAGCAAGATCAGTATAGAAATATAGAATGCGCAATCGCTCTACAAGATAAGCATAAGAAACATGGTTTGTATGTTGATAGTGGGTGTTTAAAACACATGATAAGTGATAGAGAAAAATTTCTTGCATTGCGAAAGGAAAGAAATGGATCAGTCTCCTTCAGAAATGATAATTTAGCCAAAATCATTGGAGAAGGAACAATCTAAATTGGGAACAAGAATGAAAAGGCACAAAATGTTCTACTGGTAGAATATATGAAACATAATCTTATAAGTGTGAGTCAAATGTGTTACCAAGGTCATAAAGTTACTTTTGATTCACAAAAGTGTGAGATAAGAAGAGAAGGTTCAAGGAAATTGGTCGGTACAACTGCAAGAACTTCAAACAACATATATGTTCTAAGTGAAATTGGAAATGAAAAGTTTTTTCTAGGAAAGGAAGATGAAAGTTGGCTATGGAACAAAAGAATGGGTCACATAAATTTTGATAACCACGTCAAATTCAACAAAAGAGAAGTAGTCAGAGAAATGTCCTAGATCACGAAACCAACCAACACTTTATGCAAGCATTGTCAACCAGGAAAGAAAACAAAGACCAGGTTCAAATCAAATGAATATTCAACAACAAGAACACTGAAAATTGTGCATACCGATCTAGTTGGACCAACTGCAACAAAGGTATTAAAAGGTGAGAGATACTTTATGTTATTAGTTGATGATTATACAAGAATGACTGCAATTTTCTTTCTCAAGAACAAGTCATAAGCTTTTGAAAACTTCAAGATGTACAAGGAAATATTTGAAAATGAGATGGATTCAAGAGTCAAATGCTTGAGATATGATAATGGAGGATATTTAACTTCAAATTAATTTATGGACTACTGCAGCAATCATGGAATAAAAAGTCAATTTTCTGTTGCTAGGACACCTCAATAGAATGGAGTTGTTGAAAGAAAGAACATGACAGTAAAGGAAATTGCTTGAACAATGCTAATGGATTCCAAATTGACAGATATATTTTGGACACAGGCAATGCATACAACATTTCACATTAAAAATAGATTAATGCTCATAAAAAAAAATGATAAAACTCTCTACGGGCTATGGAAAGGAAGACTAGCAAATGTGAAGCACTTCGAAGTTTTTGGAAGAAAATGCTACTTCAAAAGAGAAGATGGCAGAATGGAAAATTTTGACTCTCATGTGGACAAAGGAGTACTTTTTGGTTACTCAAGTATAAGGAAAACATACAAGTGTTACAATCTAAGATTGAACAAAGTTGTGGAAAGAATCAATGTAACAATTGATGAAACAGGCAAGCCAGAATCAAAGGAAGAAGAAAACAAATCAACGAAAAAACTTTTCGAAGAAGAAGCAGAAGAGGAAGTAGAAGACAAAGATGAAGAGAATCCAATAGAAACATAAGAGCAAGTTCAACAAGTATCTCTAAAGACACCTAGCAAACAAATATAGAAGAATCATCCTTTCGATCAGAATATTGGAAACAAAGATGCAGGAGTTGAGACTAGAAGAAAAATGCGTTCACCAGAACAAAAACACCTAGCACTCTTATCTACAATTGAACCAAACTATTTTGAAGAAGCCAACAAGGATGAATTTTGGAATAAGGCCATGAATGAAGAATTGGATCAAATAGAGAAAAATGACACTTGGGAACTGGTTCCAAGACCAAAGAATATGAATGTGATCAACACAAAGTGGGTCTTTAGGAATAAATTGAATGAATGTCAATAGGTTACAAGGAACAAAGCTAAATTGGTATGTAAAGGATATGCACAGATTGAGGGAATCGACTTTGAAGAGACATTTTCCCCAGTTGCCAGAATGGAAGAAATTCGTTTGTTTTTAGCTTATGCATGCTCCAAAAATATTAAAGTTTATTAGATGGACATAAAATCATCTTTTCTGAATGGGGAAATTGAAGAAGAAGTCTACATTGAACAACCAGAAGGATTTCAACTGTCAGAGAATGCAGATTATGTTTGTAAATTAAACAAGGCCTTGTATGGTCTAAAATAGGCTCCTAGAGCATGGTACTCTAGACTGGATAAGTATCTATAGCAGGTAGGGTTCAGAAAAGGAAGTGCAGACAACAACCTCTACATCAAGGTAAGTCAAGGTAATATTTTGTTAGTTGAAGTTTATGTTGATGATATTATTTTTGTAGTGATGATGACAGGTTAAGCCAGAAATTTGCAAAAGATACGTAGAATGAATTTGAAATGCCATTACTTGGAGAACTATCTTTCTTTCTGGGACTTTAGATACGTCAAAGAAACCAAGGAATTTTTATTTCTCAAACCAGGTATATCAGAGAAATGCTAAAGAGGTTTGGAATGGAAGATTGCAAACTAGTTATCACTCCCATGCAAACCAGTTGCAAGTTGAGCAAAGATGATGATTCGAAGTTTAAAAATCAGAGGAAATACAGGTCACTGATTGGTAGCCTACTATATGTGAAAACATCTAGACCATATGTAATGCATATAGTTGGACAGGTGGCATGATTTTAAGTAGTACCAAAGGAATCACATGTATTAGCAGTAAAGAGGATTTTTGGATATCTCAAAGGAACATAAGAGTTTGGATTATGGTATCCAAAAGGAAAAGATCTATCACTTATTTCCTACACAGATGCAGATTGGGCAGGTTGTATTGATGATCGACAAAGCATCTATGGAGCATCGTTATACTAAGGTGATTGTTTGGTATCATGGCTAAGCAAGAAACAATCATGAGTATCTTTATCTACGGCCGAGACAGAGTATATTGCAGCAACATCATGTTGTACACAGGTTCTTTGGATGAAACAAAATCTGACAGATATACAGGTTGAGTATGATGAGCCCATTCCAATCTATTGTGATAATACAAGTGTTATCAGTATCTTGAAGAACCCTGTGATGCACTCCAAGACTAAGCACATTCAAATCAAGTATCGCTTTCTACAAGAGCAGGTTGCAGAAAAGAACATCATAGTTGAGTATGTGGGCACAAAAGAACAAGTGGCAGACATCTTCAAAAAACCACTTCCACGAGAAGCCTTTTAATATCTTCGCCAGATACTTGGAGTTATTTATACTCCAAAATGAATTTTTTTTGAATGCTTATCTTATATGTCTTAGATTTACACAAGGAAGCACCATAAGAGGACAATTCAGTTAGGGGAAGCAACCCCATATGTAAAGATACCTTTTCCATTGATGACAAAGGGGGAGAGATTTATCATATGCAGAGGACAAAGGCATGGTTCCAGGGGAAGCATGAATGATATGATTTCATTGTTGCATCAGAGTGTTTCCATCAATGCCAAAGGGGGAGATTGTTGATTAAGTTTGATTGTCACTGATGTTAACCCTTGAAGAAATCTTTGTAGAACATAGGTTTGGGTAATGAACCCAAGTTTGTTTAATGTAAATATGAATCATTATTGTCTTTTAATGGTTGATAAGAAGTAAATATGGATGAACTCCAAAGTGGTCCCCTTATGGTGAAAGCCCTCACCGGAAGACGCTTTGCGGAGTGAGAGAACCCATGCTTAATGGTGGAATAATGAGATGAAGGACAATGAATTTTTTAGTGAAGCTATCATATATGCATAGTTCTTGTAATTCCATTTCCAGTGGTATGTCGAACGTCACATAACTCCTCACAGTTAGAGAGTTATGGCCATGTGAAGTTGGAGAACCCAGGTTTAGGTAATGGACCCAAGTTTGTTTGATGGATAACGGTATGAGTTTTGATATATTTGTAGTTAATACTCTTCTATATGCATAGTACATGTCATGCCATTTCTTATTTTATGTGCAACGTCACATAACTCCTCACGGTTTGAGAGTTATGGCCTTACGAAGTTGGAGGACCCTCCTATGTTGGCTTGAAGCCCCAAAAGGTCAAAGTAGTTTAAGAGATTTTAGAAGGTAAATAATAAAGTGAATACAAAACAAATTATTTAAATAATAAATTTAATGTAGAAATTAGAAGTGGGTTAACCCTAAAATAAGAAAAGTGGGCAAAGGGACCTAGAACATGTTTTTAAGGAAGCTACTTGGAGAGTATAAATAAGAGTCAAGGCTCTTTCATTTGAATCAAACTTGAGAATATTGAATACCTATAGGTTTCTAAGGTAACCAAAGGATATTTAAGATGAATTTTTGAGGAAAGTGAAGAAAAGAAGGCTGGAATTCAAGGAAGGATAAATTCTTTTGATGATGCTTTCTAAGGTATGTTTTTTTCAGGTCATCTCACCATTTTCGCAATAATTTTTTTTCTAGAATGCTTCAGACCATGAAATTTCTATTCCATTGAGGAAACATATCCAAGAATATGTGGTAAAAAATTCATCTTGTGTTTCATTTTATTTTTGGAGTTACACTCTGTGGAAAATAGGGTTTGTGGCTAGTCCTGAAACTAGTAAAAAACAAGTGTTTCATGTAAAAATGTCATAAATTATTCATAAAAGATCCAAATGAAGTAAGACCAAATTTTTTGGTTATAGTATAGTATTTGGTATGCTTTGTAATAGTTTCAGATCAATTCAATAAATATTCCATGCAAGGCACACTCTATAAGATTGCTCTCTAGAATAAGCCAGAATTCAACAAGGTATGCGATTTTTGCCATAACTCCTTTTATGAGAGGTTCCATGAAGTGAAACCTGGAGGAATTGCATAAAACACACTGAAGAAAATTTTGCATCAGTTTCAGATCTTTCTTCATTACAGGTACAAAGTTATGATTATTTCAAGTTAGGGTTGTTGACTAATCCAAAACTAGTCTTGTGAGACTAAAGAAATGTTTGATGAAAATGATAGTCTCTTGTTGTTAAAGTTAAGGAATTTTTTTAGGTATGTGATCATATACACCAGGTCTATTACAAAGTTACAAATGATATTTTGATGATGAAATTGATGAGGGATTTTTTTTGAGGTACAAGTTGGGTACATGCTTGAGACAAGTAGCTGATGAGTTGGCACATACATGAGGTGTATAGTTGATGATGTTGGTACATATTGATGATTCATAGTTGATGAGTACTTGACACATGATTGGTACATACTTGGTGCATGGTTGATGCACTTTTTTATGGTACAGGTTGATTAGAGATTGTTTGGTACAAGTTGGTGCATGGTTGATGCACTTGTTTATGGTACAGGTTGAGGTACAGGTTGATGCATGGTTCAGGTTTATTGGTACATGTTTACAGTGGTATATCTCATAGTGATAGTGTGACAATGGTTCCATCATTCTACTTTTACTTCAGGGCATTTGGACGGGGCAAGGACATGTGGTTGTAGCTGGATAACTTAGGGGGTTATAGACTCCTTTTGGTTGTAGCCAGAGAATTGGGGAGTTGGATCTTCCCTCAGGTTGTAGCCTAATAAACTAGGGGGTTGGAGCCTCCTTCCAGTTGTAGCTGGAAAATAAAGGAATTTGGTGCTTCCAATGAATGTAATTCTTCAAGACATATAAGAAAAAACATTATGTGGTTTTCTCCCGATTTGGGTTTCCACGCAAAACACTTGTGTACTGTGTATGTATGTGATTGTTCATTTCTTATTGCTCGTTATTGGATAATAATTCTACATTGATATAAAACTTGGATTATTTGGAGAAAAAGTATTACAATTACGCTATTACTCATTCACCCCCCCTCTCAGTAATCCAACAGTGTGTTGAATGATGTGAGTTTCATAAGTATTCATACCTCGATAGGACCATGAAAAAACATCTTGATACTCTTTCAAAATATTGAGATAGGATTTCCTTTCTTCTTTAGACACTGTTTTGCCTAGATTTATATTCTTTTGGTTTTCTGGGGTTCCTAGATTTATAGTCTCGTACATGGGACACGAACTCCCCGTCTTTGTGTTTGTTTACCCTTTAAATATTTCCCTTAAATCAAATAGGTTTTCAAAGTCGGATACCCCTTTCAGTATCGTGTGAAACTTTGGTTTGTTACTATAGTGATATTTTTCACCTCTTTGTTCATGGGAATCGGTTTCTACTAGTTTCTCTTGGAATACTTCATCGTCAATAGCCAAGTCTTTAAAATTTTACCGATTGGTTAGGAAGTCTATAATTTGTTCATATCCTTCAAATACCTTCCAATTAGAAATATTTTTGGGCACTGATGGTTTGTAAAGTAGTTACACAGTGAACCTGGAGGCTTCATAGTCTTATAAAGGGGATATCCTTGAGGCAACAGTGGCTAGGGAATTGGCAAGAGTATTCTTTGTCCTAGGAATCAATGTGATATTGAAGGCCTCAAAATGTTCTATTATCCTTTGCACCTCATGCTGATAATTCCTTAGGTGGAGTGAGTTACAATGTATAGTATTATTTACTTTCTTACTTGTCTGACAATGATCTCACATTCCCCCAAAAAATTTAGTTCTTTAACATTTAAGTCTATGGATTTCTTCAGTCCCTACACCAAAGCTTCATACTCATCAGTATTATTAGTGCATTCAAACTCCACTCTACAGGACAAGAAATTCATCTTCCCATTTCGGTCGATGAGGATACATCATGCTCCTGATCATTCTTGTGATTTAGACCCATCAAAGTACAATGTCCAAACTTGTGAGATAAATTTATCAACTTCTTCATTCCTAGTTATTTCCTCATCTCCACATGATGTTTCTACTATTTCCAACATAGGTTCTTGACATAATAGGTTTTCTTTTGTCTTTGCCATTAGATTCACTTGAAAATCCATTTTGGAATTTTGAGTGAGAGGTACATCCGACGATAAAGGGGCAAAATTGCCGAAATCAGAATCGTAGGAGTATTTTCCTAGAATGGGGAAATATGTCGATGAGGGTTCATTGAAAGCTTCTAAATCGATGACAATATGTTTGAGATACATGTCCCTATCGATCCTAATCATGTTGGAAAGTCCCTTTAAAGGAAACCAGAGGTGGTCCTAGGTTAGCGCTTGTTATAGGGGCTTCTATTGACTTCAAGTATTTTAACAAAATGTCTTTTTGCTAAAGAATTCTACACATATCCATGACCGACACATTAGCCTTCAAATTTTTTAAGTATTCTACTATGTTGTAGTCTAGCTTGGGTGACTCCCATGTATGAATGTTTATGGGATTCCTCTAGGATACAAAATATTCTTTCAGGTGATTGACTGTTTGTTTTCATCTCGAAGTTTGGACAATGGTAAAGTCATTTGAGACCAGCTGAACCTTACTACGCATTTTCATAGACAAAACTTCAGCAGGTGGTTCTTGAACATCAAATACATCATCAGAAGGCATTAGTAAGTTAGGATCCCATAACAACATAGTTGTTTCTTACAGGGGCTCAATTTCCTCCTGATCAATGATATTCACTACTGAGCTGATCGATTGTTCGGTAAGAGAAACCTCATCTAGGAACCGATTGGCCATTAAATTCATAGTGTGCACCCATTGGGGGTAGTCTCTTTCATAATGTTTCTCTTGATGATACATAAAAAAAGAGTCAGATGCTACATTACCCAGGTCGATGTTTAAGTTGTATGGGGGAGGTTCAATTTCTTTGAAAGGCGGGTTTCTATTAAAAAAAGGGTTTATAAGGACTTTGGCCTTGGTTTCCTTCACCTACGCTTCTTTTGCATTTCCACGATTTCATTTAACAGTTTCTTTATCATCCGTTGTAGGTATTCTATGTCTCCACTTCCCTTTTCAGGATGTTGCTCTATTTGTTTTCCTTGGGGTCTAGTCAACAAGAGTCCTCTCCTGGGTGGAGGTTGATTTTCCTTCCTAACCAGTGAGACCTGGCCCTCTTTACATCCATTCATTTGGAATTCAATCATTTTGGCTTCCTCAAAATTTTCAGCTAGGGTATGCTTTACAACCCTTTTACCAAACATGGAAATAGAAGCAGGGAGACCATTAGCATATACCTCAATTTGCAAATCCTGAGTGGGTTTAACTTCGGGTTGAAATTTTTTAAGGATCGTGGTAAATCGTTGATTGAATTCTTTAACCTTTTCTTTTGAACTCATGGTGGCAGTGAACAGTTTATCCATTAAATATCCTGTGGTGGTTTCTTCTGCAAATTTGTCTAAGCAGTATTTTTGAAACTTTTTCCAACTAGTTATGGACCCTACAGGAAATTTAAAATACCACATAGAGGATGAATTCTCAAAGGTATAGGGAAAAATCCCACATACTATGTCTTCATGTTGTACATGCATCAATATAATGGCTAGTATGAACTTTTTAATATGATCTTCAGGAAATCTTGAGGTTTCAGGGTCAAACTTGGGAAGTAAATTTTCTGGATGTCGAGGGAGGTTATGTACCCATCCGGGGATTTCCAAAGAATCTCTGGCCAACCAAGGTTGATTATTTTGAGGTGGGTTCCCCATTTATTCATTATTATCATTTTTATCCTCCATGTCATCCGACTCTGAAGCTAAGCGATCCAAATTAAACACTTCCTCGTCTAATTCAAAATTGTCAAGCTCATGGTAGTTACCAGCTGGTGTTTCAGGGATCAGATTAAGGGGATGTTCGATCTCAGTGAGGGAAAAATCTATCAGGTCTTATACTGTGTGATAAAAAACCTAATCAACGGTATCGACCACTGGTATTCTTACTTGTTTTCTATGAGGATGTAATAGAGCTAAGGGTAATGATCCAATTTTTCAAGCGTAAGCTCTCGTGATTCTTCTAAAATAGTTCAACTCCTCATGAGGGAGAGTGTAGGGTATTTCAGGGAATATATGTTCTTCCTCGTTCTGGGGTGAGTTACTCATTTTAGGAGTACTTAGCGTATGTGGGATGTCTTTATAATGACTAGCCATGCATGTGGGTTGTTTTGAATCTGTAGGCTATGCGAAATATTGTTATCCATTCATTCACAGGCCCTCCTTCTAGCACCAATTATGTTGAGGGGTTTGAAGTCCCTTTATCTCAACAGCAGGAACCAAAGCCACCATAGAGGCCCAATTAGACTCTAAAACTTTCAATGGTGGAATGGTTCTCCATATCTTCCAATCTAGATAAATTATCGATGGGATTTACTTGGTGACTGACAAGGTATCTTCCTATGAAAGTTCCTCCTTGAGTTTAAACGTTATTTTTTTGTCTTTTCTTTTATTAGATGAAATTGATAAAATGAAAGGTGTTGGTATAAACCAACTGGAAGATGAGATTTTATAACTACTGAAGAATGCTAAGATTGGGATAACCCTTGTGCTTAATCATGCATACAAAGATGTTCACACATGTGACAAGCCTAGTACTAACACATTAACTTGTTGGTATTTCAAGTATTGATTGAGATACAATTATCGTAAGAAAAATACGCATGCAATAAGATGATGGCAAGAAAATTAGTTTCCTTAGCTCTAACATTAATCACACATTAACACAACGATTTTATTTCATCATTAGAGACACAAACTGCAAAAAATATTGAAATAGTTAACTTATCAATAGATTTAGAAACTCTTACTTGCTACAACATCCATTAATGAAATAAAGTTGGAATTAATTCCTCCTCAATCCAATCACACAACGCCTTTCATAAAAAATAAAAATTTGTCTTCGGACCTAAAAAGGACTTCTCAATTAATATAGTTTAGAAATAGTTCTTTACAATTCCAAAAATGAGGGGTCTTTCCAAAAACCGTCGACCTTTCCTAAAAGGTCAATCTTCTTATTTATTATGAATTGCTTACTAAAAATAGCTACTACAAGTGAAAGTTAAGTAAAACAAAAATATCTCTACGTGGCGCTTTAATCTCTTTGTTCTATGAGAATCATCTAATGGTTTTACTGAAGTGGATGACTTTTCTCATATTCCAACCACTTGACAAAGAGTTCCTCACATGTGTTGGCATACGGGAACCTATGTTGGTCCATCGGGGATAAAAAAAATTCTTTCACTTCTACTGCCCATTCTCTATAATTTATTATTTTAATACTCAATCATTGGATAATTGCACGAGCTTTAATCGAATGCTCCATGAATTGTTTTACTTGACCTGATGCCATGCTCGCCACCTTTGAAATCTCTATTGTCCATGTCGAGTCTTGTTCTGCATGTCGCCTGACTATGTCATGCAGGTCGACAAAGTCTTCGGGCAAGTCGAATTTTGTGAGGCTGATGCCTTTCATCTCCAGATTAATATTCTCCCAGTCCTTTTCTCACTCAACCCACTTCTTCTAAATCTCTTGCTGAGGTTCCTGGGCCATTTTTACCTAGTATTCGACTACTTTCATGATCTGATTGATTATGTTATCCCTTATCACCTTAATACCGTTCTCTTTAGCGTCTCGACCCTTTTGTACTGTGATGATGTAATCAATCCTTTCTACCACTTGGTGATCTTTTTCAAACCACATTTCCATGTCCTTGCAGGTTGCTAGTGCCATAAGAGTATCCTCTTAGAAATCGACTATGCCTCCAGTGAAAAGGTGTCGTTCACTTGTGAATTTTGCATAACCATCGTAGAACTCACTCCTTAGGAACATCATGGTCTGCATTGAGTCTTGATAGTATTTCTCCAAATGGCGCAGATGCTCCAACTCCTTTAGCATGGAGGCTAGCTCATTTTCATCCCTCCTTGTTGTATCCAACATGGCATCCATGATAGCCATTCCTACGTCGATAAGCTCAGATGTCTTGGCGTGTTTAGTTATGAGAAGCATCTCCTCTGTAGTGAGGAGAATCGAGTTATAGCCTTATCTTCTTAGTGGTCCTCTTCATGATCTCTTTCCTCTTCCTGTCATAAGAAATCTCCTGTATATCAGAGACCTCATAAACAGGCTCAGGAATTTGTTATTCTCCTCAAGTTAGAGTGTTTCCTAGGTTCCCTGCTGTGTGTATCTATTCTAGGATTGGTTCTTGAACTTCTTTGATATGTTATGATGGCTCAACCTCTGTTTGTTTCTCAATGAGGGATGATTTTAGGGGCTAAATTTCGCTCATGGGATAATTTTCCATGGTTTTTCCAAAAAAGAGATTCGCTATTTTAAAAATTATTCGCCCAATTTCTATAGGATAAAATTATTTTACCTTAAAAATCACCAAAATTTTATAAAAACTATATAAAATCCTTAGAAATTTGAATATTTTTACAAAAATATCGCCAATCATTGATAGTTGGCATATGAATGATTAGTGAGATTCACCAAGGTTTCTACATTTTAAAATAAATTTCCATCTTTAAAATCATCCCTATTTCTCATCAGCTGGTGAGGTATCGACCAAAATTGAAGAACCAGGGTTAGGTTCAGTACTTACATGGTAATCAACTGTCGAGGTGTTGATCTCTTTCTCTTGAACTTCCTCTTTCTGACCACTCGATCCTAGCTAATCCATCAAGATATATTTTGGGTTCCCCGACAGGTCAAGCAACGCAGTGTCTAAGACACTTTCTACCTCATGGTCGCTTTGTGGACGGTTTTGAATTGGAGCACCGAGACTTGGGGTAGATGCTTTCTCAGGTTCCTTTTCCTCTATAATTGGAACTAGAGTTACCAGGGAAACCTATGAACTCTCCTCGCCATCATAGATGGTTATCAAGTCAAACAGGGGGTTTGGTGCACCTATTCCTCTGGGCATCCTTAATACCTCAGGTTGGGTTGGAATTGCACCTAGTGATCTTACTAGTGGTGATGGAACTCTAGGGTTTTCTGAACCCATGATTTCTTCAAGTTTCATTGGCTCTAAGATACTTCGCTCTCCTTTGCTTGTGATTGGGTTGTCCATGTGGATCCTCGCCATCTCTACGAGATCAAGAATGTTCTATAATTGATCAATGATTCTTTGCGCTCCCACTAGTAACAATGGTCCTCTCCTTTGTGCATTTGTGGTCTCTGTTGTTATGATTTCTTCCCTTACTCTGAGAGCCTCTTGATTTGATTTCTCTATTGTCTCCACCTACTCATCCATTCTCATAGCCTTGAAACTGGCCATGTTCAAGTTAGCCATCCTATTTAATACCTCCTCCCAGTACTGAGCGCATTTTGTAAAGATCTCATCCTCAAACTTGTCATGTGCATATGGACAACAGAACAAAACTTGTGAAGTTTGTTGGAGGACTAGGCCCTTAGGATCATTCTCGCAAAATCATTCTGTCATGAACCTAAATTCAAGCTGACTCAACCCTTATTGTTTGGATTGAGTAGTGTCCTTTACCAAGTAAAAACCCACATGGAATTCATAGTGTATGAAATCTCTCTTCTTGCCCTTGACTAATGTGGCATTATAGCCCTGTAGGATAGTATGATAACAAATTTCTCCCACAATGAGTTGGTTTGGGATGTGAGCATGGAGTAGATGCAGTGCTCCAGTGGCCCCGAACACATTGATATAGGTTGTGTGTTCATATAGATACTAGTGGCCTACCTTGGCTATCATTTTCTTGGTTGTTGTGGGTAGTCTTGGGCATTCCTTTTTATATACAATGAAATAAACTTGGGCAATGAATTCATCGCAAATAAGGGCATAGGATTATTTGTACTTGTTCTCCCATAGTATGCTAAATTAAACATGAACAAGTAGCTCCACAACGTACCAAATTAAATTCATTATGGTTGTTGGCACAGGGGAAGACCTAGGGATCAACGCTACAACAATGCACCAACAAAACCTTAACTACTAGCCCTTTCGGCAATACCTGCGAAGCAAATGAAGTCTCACCCAAGGTAGAGGCAGGGTTGGTTGCAGAACTCAGGTGTCTGCAACCTTATCTAGGAAACAGATCTGTGATTATAATACTTAATAGAGAACTTAGGATCGTTAGTTCATCATTGTTTAACCAATATCTACTCCGCAGAGAAAACAGAGCATTGCAACATTCACCCTGATCTAATGTATTTAAGCACTTAGTATATATAAATGAATCAGATATAGCATATTCAAGCACTAAGCACATTCACTTATATCATATCTAACATCCAGATTCTTCATAAGCACAAAGCATAAATAGATCTATCTATATATATCAAGCACTTAGCAAATAACACATAAATATATCAAAACATCACACAAATCATAATAACAAAGTATTTATGTGGTTCACCCCCACCCTTGGGCTATGTCCACCAACTCTTCTTCTTTATTAGCTTCTTTTATGGGTTACATGCACAAAGACTCAAAACCCTTACATGCACAAAGCCTTCCACAGTCTATCACAATCACTTGCACTTAGCTCTGGAAGCCTCTCATAGTATGTACAAAGCATCTACAAACCCTACTTGCACTTAGCACTTAGCTTATCAATGCCTCATCACATAGATATGCTTCTTACATTTCCTAGACATCTATTTATAGTTTACAAAATAGGCCTAAACATGGGTAAACCTATGGGCCGACATCCCATTCCCTTTACATAATACCATAACCCAAAAAGGACCCAAAAAGGGGCCGATATCCAACAATCTCCACTTCATCTTGAGATCCATCTTCAACAGGCTGTCAAAGTCCCAAAATAGGTCAACATGACCAAGAATCTCCCAAAACTTGGCTAAGGGCCAACATGCCCCCAACACTCACCTGTGACTCATCCTAAGTCACTTTGGTCTGACTAATTTTGCTTCGAATGCCTCGAGCTTGACTCAAGCTACTTCGACTTCCTGCTATGCTACGACCTCCTGTTCAACGAACTCTTGGATGAATGCATCGTTGATAGGTTCCTCTAGACGTTGTTTATATGTAGTGGAACCCTACTCTAGCTCTTCTCCTTGGCCTTATACCTCTGTAAACACTTGGTAGGCCTTATCTTGTATGGGTTGGAGCCTCTGAGTTACTTCCATAACTCTACTCTAGATAGTATGCATTTTTTGTTGTGCAGTGCATTGCTCTTGGGAGTGCTTCATTCTTTCCAGAACTGACAGGGTCTTCAGTTGTGCAAGTATCTTCTCAGCTTGATACTTTGCCTCTTGGAGATATGACTCCAGTTCCTTCAATTATGTGTTCTCCATGAGCTGTTTGTAGGTTTGGGCACTGCAATCAGTGATTTTCTTACATTCCAGGGTAAGATCCTTTAGCCTTTCAATAGCGCTCCGGGCATTTTCTTCTCTTTGGTCTCTTACATCTTGCGGGGTCTCAGGTATAGTGTGTAGCTCCAAATCTTCTATGTGTTTTTGTAGTTGTTGGATGGCTTCTGCAAGTTGGTTCATCTGTTATGTGAGTCATTCTTCTACCTTGATTTCTACCAATGTCACAGAGAAAAGTGCTCTGTTGACTGCTTCTTTTACTTTGAGTTTCTTCGCAAGCAATTGTTCCTTTTCTTACTGTAGCTGATCTTTTCCTTCATCAAACTTCGCTTGGAGAGCAATGTTTTCCTGTTCTTTAGCACTATGTTTCTCTACGAGTAATCCTTGTACTTTTTTCAAAGCTCGGGTGGCTTGCTCTATTTCTTCCTATGCTTGTCGAAGGTGAGCTTCGACTGTATTGGCTAGGCGGTGGATTTGGGTTGACTCATCTCCCAATTCTAGTTCTCCCGGCGTAGTGGAGACTGTGCGGTTGGACTGTAGGGACTTTTGTACACCTCAGATTTTAGTCTCAATTCGATTATACATATCCTCTTGCTTTGCTTCTTGCTTCTTTGTTATCTCCAACGAAGCATCTTTCATAGATGTTATGAGGAAGTCGAAATCATCGGAGGTGAGAACAGTCTGGAACTTGGTCATGGTGGCCTTCGATTTATTTCGAGAGGAAGGTTTCAGAGGCGATCCTTTCCTCTTCTTCAGGGGATCAAACTCGTATCCTTTCTTCTATTCGACTTCTTTTTCATTCAACTCTTCACCATCACGTCCCTGCTCTGGTGATATGGAAGAGGTCTTCATAGATGAATTGTCTATATCTTGGACCTCCTCAGTTTTCTATGTTGTGCTAGGTCTGGGTGTATCCTACACAGTCTTTGGGATGCCGATGTTGGATATCTCCATAGGGTTTGTTGGAATAAGAAGATCCACTGACTAGTCTTGAGTGATATCATCCAAGTCCTCCTTCGTTAGCTTGTAGTAGGATTGCAGTTGTTGCTTGTGTTCATTGACACACGTTGTGATGTAAATAAAATGTCGATCTGTGTTGAAATTCATCAAAGGTCAGAACTAGTGTAGGGTGTTCGGGGTCATGCGAGGTTCTGACTATATGGATACCTTCAGCTGATTGTAGTAGGTATGAAAAATAGTATTTGACTGCCACTATTTATTCATGTCGCTTGAGTACCACAATGTACTGAACTTTGTGGCCAGTGGTTCAAAAGGATTGATTTCCAGGAAGGTCGCACCTTCTGGCATCTCCCAAGTGATGAAGGTGATTAGGATCAAGAGCCAACTAAAATTGAATTTGTAACCTTAATCTTGCGCTTCTCTGTAGTCAAGTTCCAACTGGTTCACCAGGTACTTCACCTAGTTCATCTGAAGGCCTTCCGCACACTTCTCTATGAGGTCAACTACAAAACTGGTGACTTGGGTAGGTCAGTTATTTCATACTAACTTCCCTACAATCAAATAATAGGTGAGGTGCACTGCACCACTCTGGATAGAAGCTACCTTGTAGCCTCGCATTGCTTTGTCAACATTGTCATAACAATCCTTGATATTCTGAGCTAGAGCGCGATCCATGGATTTTCCTAGATAAACATTCTGCGGATCAGGTCCCTGCATACTCAACCTTGTGATCCGATTGATTAGCATCGGATCGACTATTATACGGTGGTTTAGCAACAAATAGCCTCCATGGGAACAAGATAGAAACATCTTGACACATGCATTCACCTCCTGGTGTCTTCCAAAGTGGGGAATCTTCATGAAGTTCAACAGGGTGGACTGCACGAGGTTCATAGTCCACTGCTGAGGGATTATCAGGTACTTCACCTAGTTCATCTGAAGGCCTTCCGCACACTTCTCTATGAGGTCAACTACAAAACTAGTGACTTGGGTAGGTCGGTTATTTCATACTAACTTCCCTACAATCAAATAATAGGTGAGGTGCATTGCACCACTATGGATAGAAGCTACCTTGTAGCCTCGCATTGCTTTGTCAACATTGTCATAACAATCCTTGATATTCTGAGCTAGAGCGCGATCCATGGCTTTTCCTAGATAAACATTCTACGGATACGGTGGTTTAGCAACAAATAGCCTCCATGGGAACAAGATAGAAACATCTTGACACATGCATTCACCTCCTGGTGTCTTCCAAAGTGGGGAATCTTCATGAAGTTCAACAGGGTGGACTGCACGAGGTTCATAGTCCACTGCTGAGGGATTATCTTCGAATTCTTCCCCTTAGTTATAGTCAGGTACTTATGTGGAGTGATCATCTTATAGACTTTGTGATCTCCAAGGTTGAAGTCGCTAAACTTCAACACTGCAATCTTATCTTGGGCTTCTCGAACTACGCGTATCCCCTTCAGGAGGTATGTAGTGACCAAGGTGTACTCAAATATCTAGGTATGTTGTTTTGATTTACTGCACCACTCAGAGGTGGAATATAGGCAGGTAATATACTCAAGATCAATTTGGCATTCACTAGATCATCCTTGTGCTTGGTTCTCTATTCATCTGATGGTCGGGATGGTCCAGATCCACAAGAAGTCAATGGAGAGGCTTGCAGTCCTCTCTTCGATGATGCTTGTACACCTATAGACATCGACATGACTCTCTCAGTCATGAGGTCGATCATAACATCTTCAACAACTTTCTCCCTAGCACTCAACTCGTCTGACATACACACTCGGGGTTGGAAATATTCAAGTTTGGAGGGTAACTTAGACTATTCAATAGGATAGAGGTAAATAACGCAATGACCACTATGTAAAATCAACAAGTCTGTGAGCTCAAATTCATGATTGGCAAAAATTTTCTCGGTGCATGGGGCGACGAGATAAGTAGGTAACTTGGCAATAGGTATGAAGCATTCATTAACTTTGTTCTAGTCATTATGGCAGGGTCCCAACGGTCGGATGGTGAGCTATATGTCCATAAATGTCTCTCTATCCATTCAGAGCCCCAGCCGAATGTTTATAATGTCCCCAACGACTATTTCTTCACCATGGTGAAGTGTAATGTGACATTGTTCTGATATCCCGACAAAGCTCTAATTTTGCAAGTTTTCCTTCTGCGAGGTTTCTTCTGGATCTTTATGTAAATTTTCAATCTTATCCCTCTTCTTACTTATCTTTCTAGCCTTCTTCCTCATGAGCTTTGTCTCGGTATGATTTTTTCCATTCTATTTTTTATCTTCTTTTAGCTTAGTTACTTTGCGATGTTGAGATTCTTTCCTAAGATTCGAGGGTGATCCTTCTTCTTTATCTGGAATAGGTACTTCAATCTTCTATGGGTCTTCTAGTGTTGTTGCAACTTCAAAATCTAGGTCCCTGGTGCTAAATAGCTTCAATCTGTTCTTTTGTTCTTCAATCAAGTGTGATCCTTCTAGTCATGAATTCTTTTAACTCTTGCTTCTTCTGCTCTAAAACTTCTTCTTCTTATTGCCTTCTGGCGTAATCTCTTTCAATCCAAGGCTTTCTTAGTAGCATGGTAAATGGTGCATTGTCCTCAATAAATTTAATGATCTCAAAATATTCTTCTGTTGAATCTGTATTGACAGTCATAAGTAGCTTGGTAAGTCTTCCAAATAAGATTATCAATTTTCCTCTAAATAATCACATTCCTCATAGTGAAGGAATCATAGCAGGTTTTCCTAAAAGTTCCCAAGTTCTTTCTTTCATAATATTCACCTATGTTTCCTCATCCATAACACAGTAAACGTTGAAGTCTCCTATTCTTGATTAAATTGATTCTTTTTATTTGAAGATCTCTGATAATATAATAGGTCGGTGGTCATTCATGGTTTCTCTCATATGTAGCAATACATTTTCTAATGCTTTTTGGGGTTTGGCCATAATCTTAGTTTATGGATATACCTTAGGGTTTTCTTGTCTCATGTTCATTTATTCAAGCTTAGCAATCATTCTAGGGAAATCCAATACTTCATGGTTCATAGATTTACAACAAAAACAACTAGGTGTTCTCCCAAGGAATTCCTTGGAAAGATGTATTGGTTTTCTGCAACTGTAACATAGGGTTAATCCTCTCTTTCTTTTAAATTATCAACGACCTTTCCTACATTGTGTGCTTGGATCATGGTAGCTAGCCTGAAAACATTTATTTCTAGGGTCCTACATACACTTATTAGTCCAAACATTCTTTCTATGCATAGGTATAACATATTTTTCACTATTCTTATCAGATCTACTGATATCAAATCTTTTTTCATCTATTAATACCCTAGTTTTCAAGCTAGGATAGAATCTATAAAACATACCTATATTCATACTATTGAAACAAAAATTTCCACTTCTCTTACTTCTTACAAAGCACAAACCTTTTAGATCTAGAACTTTTTAAATATCTTTACTTTATCAGAGCACAGAGCTTTCATATCTTACCTCTTTTCCTCAGATCAAACTTATTTTCCTTAGCACATAGCTTGTCAAACTAAGTAGAGTACTACGCACTAGAGAAACATATCTATGCATAGATCTTTCACAATGTCAGGTCAGATATTTGTACAGAGCTTATTCTTCCTCAGTTCCCAGCAATCAGAGTTTCAGGTCCTAGCAACAGAACCATTTGTTGGCACAGGGGAAAACCCAGGGTTCAACGCTACAACAATGCACCAAAAAAACACTAACTGCCAGCCCTTTTGGAAACACCTGCAAAGCAGATGAAGTCTCACCCAAGGTAGAGGAAGGGGTGGTTGCAGGACTCAGGTGTCTGCAACCTTAGCTGAGGCACAGATATATGATTATAATACTTAATAGAGCACTTAACATCATTAGTTCATCATTGTTTAACCAATATCTACTCTGCAGATAAAACAGAGCATCGCAACATTCACCCCGATCTAATGTATTTAAGCACTTAGCATTTATAAATGGATCAGATCTAGCAGATTCAAGCACTAAGAACATTCACTTATATCAGATCTAACATCCAGACTCTTCATAAGCACAAAGCATAAATAGATCTATCTATCTATATCAAGCACTTAGCAAATAACACATAAATGCATGAGAACATTGCACAGAGCAAAATAATACATTATTTATGTGGTTCACCCCCACCCCGGGGCTACGTCCACCAACTCTTATTTTCTATTATCTTCTTTAATTGGTTACATGCACAGAGCCTCAAAACCCTTACTCTACATCGGACAAAAGATCTGCACAGCTCACTAGATCCTTCTTCCTTGCTCTAAGCACAAAGCCTTCCATAGTCTATCACAATCACTTGCACTTAGCTCTGCAAGCCTCTCATAGTATGCACAAAGCATCTACAAACCCTACTTGCACTTAGAACTTATCTTATCAATGCCTCATCACATAGATATTCTTCTTACATTGCCTAGACATCTATTTATAGTTTACAAAATAGGCCTAAACATGGGTAAACCCATGGGCCAACATCCCATTCCCTTTACATAATCCCATAACCCAAAAAGGACCCAAAAAGGGGTCTAGATCCCGCGATCTCCTCTTCATCTTGTGCTCTATATTCGATAGGCTGTCGAAGTCCCAAAATAGGTCAACATGACCAAGAATATCCAAAAGCATGGTCAAGGGCCAACAATGACGAATACATTTCTTGCACAGATAACATCAAGTAAGTACAAGTCCATGTGAAACAAAGAAGATTCTCCTTCTTTCAACGTCTGGACTTTCTATACAAAAATGCTCAATTGCTTGGAAATTGTTTCTCCCCAATTGAAGATACTCCCAGATATTGCCCCACAGTGTATG
The DNA here is from genome assembly GCA_009831015.1 of Picea engelmannii. NCBI lineage: Eukaryota > Viridiplantae > Streptophyta > Pinopsida > Pinales > Pinaceae > Picea > Picea engelmannii. The sequence continues at coordinate 18,925 of ML804599.1, read as the reverse complement.
CTAGGGGCATCCATGCTTCCAAAAACTTGGAGTAGTCCTTTTCTCCATACAGTCAACAGATGAGAGCCATCAAGTAGATGTATGGCTCCCTCATGTTAACTATCCCATAATAGCCATTTCTCTAGTTGATGAATTTCTTGTCCTCCTTCCACCATGAGGCCATTAACCGACTGGTTTCATGTAATTCATAGAACTTCACCACAAGGTATGTATTCATCCTCTCCTCTAGCTCACTAATCTTGTCATACTTCTGAACTTTTGTTAGGAGAAAAAATCCTACACACCCACCATTCTCATCGTTGATCGGGCATTTTTGCTCGTCTATGTGATAGATTAACCAATTCAAAACCTATTGCATGGGAAAATTGGAGTCCTGTAGGCTACCATGTGTAAGTATGACCGTCGAATATTTGGGAACATTTGGTCATCGAGTGCCCTTACATCCGAGTCTTTGTGTGGGATACACTCTGGATACTCCTCTCGATTGATTCTGTTAAAAATGTCTCCCCACTCTGTGAGCATTACTTTGGATCATGTGGTCACTTTTGTGTCACTGAAATCCATAGGTTGAATAAACTATTTGTTCATCAAGGTTTTAATGACCAGCTCCACCCTGGGAGCATATTCCAATTGCTTCGCAGTACTAGGAGAAGAACCTTCACCAATTTTTGCTTCCTTGAGCTTGGGTGCTCTTGGTGAGCATCTGGTTGTTGGATTTCTTGGAGGCATTTTCCTTGCAACTAGAACATAGTTAGAGATTTGTGCAAAAAATTAGATGCATATATAACAAATTACAACCACCGAATTGATAAAACTTAACACATAACTATGTTGCTTGTTTAACTTGGTTTTGATGGTCTAAGAATCAACACAGACTTGAGAAGCTTGCTCTGCTTCTTTGAATGCTATGGAAATGGAAACTTGTGTACAGAATAGAAGTGTTTGAAGTTATTTGAATGATTTCAACATAGATGAACCTACCTTGTCACATTAGCTATTCAATTCAGGATATGAGTGCATTTCCACAAAATCTTCTGCCAGAGCTTCATTAGGTTTAAAATTAAATTCGATCGTAGGTCAACAGTACAGGTGTTGGTTGTTACGTGGCCTATTGGTGATTTCAAATTCCTATTGTTCAAGTAGTGAACGGGGTAGCAGTGTATGTGGGTTAAGCATTAACTATCTTATTAAAAAACAGGATCTGATCATATTTTGTGCTGAAAACATCCCATCATTTTGCTAATCTAGTTGGTGGATCGGGGGTCATGGTTTCTCTTTAAAACGTTTTGTTGATATCTCCCTATACAATATCTGACACCGATCGATATTTTCATACAGAGTTGACGTGGCAAGACTAACTCTGAGGTGTGACTAGGACACAAGGAACCTTAAGATGACTCAGGATGTAACTAGATTGTACAACACCCTTATGCGAAAAAGACACGTGGAACTTGAGACTGACATTTTCATTTACTTGTGTTATTCAGAATCAGGGATTTTATTAAGATAAACGTTCTAGAAACTGATCCTATCGCATCGAAGCCGAAAAACATGGAGGGTCAACGATCAACAATAAGACTACCCAAGTTCTCCCAGACTAACTCTCTCGAAAATATTCTGATGTCAAAAGTGCATCGGGGATCGACTCTTCGAGATGCTTCAACGTGAAAACTTTCAGTGTTTTAAATATTCGAGATTCCGTCGACCCCAAACCAATGCATCCATCATCGACTATCAGCGGTTTATCATGGCTCATGTCCACGCTTAGTAATATCATATTTCATCGATGTCAAAGCGGTTCAGACGTCTTATGAATATGAATATTGAAATACTTAACGTCGATGATGCATTGACGATCGACGATTATTATTACTGTGTGACCACTTCTTCTGCTTGGACCTTTTTCCGACGTCGATCATAAGCGCGATTGTCACAATGTTAGTTGCAGATTCTTAGTTATAATTCCTAGTTATTTTAGACACAAGGTTTCATTTAAAAACAAATTTGATTTGATCGATATGAGTGATGAAAACCAAAAAAATACCACTCCTCCATATTGAACTCAATTCAAACAGTAAAGGAAGAGAGAAAAAAATTGGGACCCAAAAGTGACAAAATTTAAAAAAAAATTAGGGTGTGTTGAACGCTCAACAAGTTCTAAAAAATAAATCTGAGGTGAAAAAGGGTCAAAACTGGGAGGTTGACTGGATGTCCCAACCAATGCCCTTAGTATTGGGTTTGAACTCATCATGTTGATCCTCATAAGTTCCAAATGAGGGAGGATGGATTCCTAATGATGCTCATCTTTCTTGGGCTTTTCAATTTAATTCATGAATTTTGGGATGGCCTCTTCTAAAGGAAACTTAGTATCTAGGAAATCATGGGAAACAAGAGAGTCGACAACCCATACATGTGGAGTAGGATTATCACATTCAATATGAGGATGGAAGGGTTGAAAAGTATCAACAGATTCCAAGGGGACTACTGGATCAACAATGTCAACCATGGTACATAGCATGGATGCTCAATATAAGTCAACATCCTTAGGATGAGTTACCACCCAAGGATCAAATGACCTAAGGGATCCACTGTTATATGAGAAAATAATCTTGATAAGAGAAATATGGGTAGTTTTAGGTGAATGAATGGGGAATATCCCAATAATAAATGGATCTTTATACATAGCTACACCGATGCTTTCATACCCCCAAAATATTCACCGATGAAAGGCACATTGGTGCTAGGATTATCTCATAAGTCAAGTGTGCAATAATTGATTTGGTCGATCATGACTATGTTTCCTTGACGGGTAAATTGTATAAAGAAAAAGACAGTGGATGAAACAACCTTCATTGCGTATAACGAAGTGTGACTTAATATAATATTATAGTTGAGTGCAACATTCACCACTTCAAATTCTACGGAGACAATATTTCCCCTGAGCTCGATGGGTAAGGAGGGAAGAATTTCATAAGGTTTAAATAATTTCCATCAAAGGCTTCTAGGATGGTTGGAGATGTGGTGAGATGTGGAGAACCAATGTCTTTCCAACATGACAAATACATAATGAAAGTGTCCACTCCTTCGTCGATCACCATACCAAAGATATTTTTTTTAAGACACCAAACTATAATTTGCAAGGTTTGAGAGACGAGGTTCACTTTGTTATGTGTCAAAGGAAATAATGTTATACTTCAAAGGGTCAATTCCTACTATGGCCGATAACAAGCATTTCCACTATGAAGGAAATACCTTCAATACTTCGAGGGTCAACATGGCACACGGGGCCTTGGAAATATCTTCCATTATGTTGTAGTGTTGAGCTTCATGAGATTTTATATTATGAGTGGTCTATCAAAGTAACCCTTTTGGAGGGAGGAAGACAGGTTAGAAAGATAATTTCTCTAACATGAGAGGGACATTTGGTGGAGTATCTGATGGAGGATCCTTAAATGAAGGATCCCTTCTTGGAATTCATATTTCTTCACTTTGGTGGATAGTGCCACCGTATATTTAACCATCATGATATTTGTGGTTGAGGACTCTACATTTCCCTCAAATGGGGGTGTAGGAGCTTGTTTGATCATTTGTTTTTATTGAGAGAATGGATTTGTTAATATCGTTGGTTGTAAGGGAGATCCCCCTTGCTCAAGATATTGATGAACCTCGGCAAGGCAGGGAGAGTCTTTGGTGAAGTGGTCTTCATCACATACCATGTAGGGGTATTTCTCCTTTATTTTGTTTTTACCCCCAACATTGGGGTCTTGGGTTTCTGTAGTCTCATGCTGGTCAGAATTTTTTTTGGATTTACCCTTTTTCTTCTTCTTTCCTACGAATGGTTGAGATGAAGTGGATTGCACCACATTCACCTGGGAGGTTTGTGCAAGAGAGGGAGTAGGTTTTCTATTGCTACTAGTCTCTTATTGTGTGGTTGTAGTTTTACGGAACCCACTATACCATAAACATGGGTTCTTGGGGTTGTTTTTGATGGATCAGTCGATAGTTGAGGAGGATGAGGGATCAGATCGTATAATGTGCACGATTGGGAATATACCAAGTCTAAATATTGAGCATGTCTGATGGATTACTCCTCAGTAACAATGCCTCCCATAGCGACATCTCTGGAGATAGGTGGAAAAATTGACTTTGTAAACCAATATTCCAAGAGTTGATCCATAATGGTATCTTTAATTAATCATTGCCACCTCCACTCATGTATATGGTCATAAATGTGAGTGGAAGAATATTTCCTAAGTGAATTCAAAATATTTGTATCAGTTTCATATTGAATGGGAAGCTGGAAGTGAGTCATAAATTTCATGGAAAGAGAATTAAAATCGATAAAGGAGTTTCCTGACAGCTAAATATACCATTTTCCCACCAAACTTGTGAGTGCTCTATGGAAAATTTGTAACTGAATGGAACCATCCATAAGGGATTTTGAATAACAATAGAGATAGAAGGTCATTATGTTTCTATTAGGATATTCCTCAGTTTTTTATTCGAACTTGGATATGTCGAAAGGGAGTTTGGCTAGGATCATGGGCCAAAATGAGGAATGACATACATGATCATTGGTCAAGCACGAAAAATGTGGCAGATCCAATGTAGCCAAGAAAAAAATCTATTGGTTGACTATTGATATGGGTGGTAATTATTTGGCATGGGAGCACAAGTAGGACCATACACAGGTTGTGATGATATGGAAAAACCATATAGTCCTCCTACGTATTGTGGTTGAACTAAAGGTCCCCTTATGTATTATTGATGGCCTGATTGTCCTCCCATATATGATGGTTGAGGGAGTTGCTGTAGTGGAATCATGGGGTTCATAGATTGTTTGGGAAAATTTCCTTTCTAAGTAATTCCCACCAGATTAGGTTGACTCCATAAAGTATTCAAAACTCATGGATATGGTTGTGCAAGGTAGAGGCCTGTAGTAGTATGGATGGAAATACCTACAAGGGTGATTTTCCCCCAGGATGGTTTTTCCCCCCCACATAGGATCTTGTCCCATGGTTGAGGGTTTCCCTCTAGCTGGAAGTTTCCCCCTAACAAAGGGTATGCCTCTAATTGAAGATTGACCTCCAATGAAGGGTATAGAAGAACTCCCCATTTGTAAATTTCGAGACGTAGGATGAGTGGCTTATGTAATTGGGGTTTTTTGAATGAATTGAAAGTATTTGGTGTATGCATATGAGGGAATAGTGATGTAGGAATATTACCCAACACATGTGAAAAGAGAAATTTATTTTCCAGTGGTTGTGTCAAAGTAACCTTAGTCATGGATTTTCCTAATAAAGAAGAAGCACTAGCAGTAGAAGAAATTTCTCTTGCGAGATCAACTACAAGAGTCATGGATAGAGGAGGTGAAATTTCCAATCCCTTCGATAAACTGTAAGAAGAAAAATCATCAAATAATGTCATGGACGGTTGTTCAATGAGTAGTGGGCCAAGTGAATTAGTGAAAGGGGGATTTATGTGAGGTACCATGCCGTGCATGAACATTATGACCAATTATTATATGTTTTGGTCACTTCAAGGAGCTACACTCCCAATTTTAGTAGTCATTCCTTCAACCATTTCTTCTTTATAATGGTTTTGTGGAGGCCCTTGCCCCTTAGGAGGTAATCCTTTCATTCTATGATATCTGCAAATACCTCGGTCATCTAGAGAAAAACGAAAATAAAAATACCTAAGTTCAAATACAAATGTTGAATGAAAAAACACTTAATAAATATATAGGTAATAAACCAATCAATAGTAGATAGAAGGATCTTCTAAAGATGGGATGATAAGTCATCATAAAAGATATGAGAAGTAGTTACCCCAATCTCCATGTAAGATACCTTCTCGATGAAATCAATTCTTGCTTCATGAGAACACCCTCCAAGGGTACTGAAAGTGTGATACAATATCTACCCCATGTAGCATAGGAATCCCCCCACAATCACCTCTGCAGATACCTAGGAAGGATCACTAAGGTTACCAACTCACGGTCACCCTCTTGGGGGGTACAGTCGACTGTCGAGACTAAACATATGGTCATGGTAACGATGTCTAAAGATATTCCAAAGGGATGAAGACAAGTAGACCAGTAATACTCCTAAGGACCTCGAATGGATTCGAGATTCATGAAGAATTGAGACCCAATGTGCTAGTAACACTCAAGAAAAACCCCCAATATACATTTTCCCACTACGATTGGTCAATCTTTGGAGGGGTAATATTCGCTACCCTTTTTCATGTGACCTCATGTTTAGCCCTTGTTTTAGAGGGGGTTCCCATATATGCCTCTAAAATATTTGAATTTTATCAGTCTTTGGTGTTCTACAATATTGTTTAGTAGTCTTGGACAATTTACTCACTTTTCCTAGTACAAGGACTCTAGCTCTAAGCTACTTTTGGTGTATTATAAACAAAAATATCTAGATAATTTTATTAATATGATGGTTGATTTTAATGGTTGTTTTACTCAGAAAAGTTCCACAAAGATTAAATTAATGATGTGTGAGACTTGACTTCAATAGAATGCAAAAATAATGAAATGCAATATTTTATTTTCGATGAATTCTATCTAAGAGAAGGAGAATAGTTGTTTTCTTCTTAATATAAACAAGCACTCAATATCATGCAAATTTTCAATTTTCCTCTTTAATTGGAAAGGGGAATGATGCCAAACTACCACATAAATGTTTCTAAAATCCCCCAAAACACTCTAATTATGAAAAATCGCCCAAGGAAAAATTCAAGCACAAGACTGCCTTTAATGCAAAACCCCATATTTTGAAGGTAAAAAAAAAAAATTCAAATAAATTGAAATATCATTGCACTCTAAGATGAGATTCAAATCGAAATAGTTGGCTTTGTTTAAGGAATGGAAGCAAATCTAAAGGAACGACCAAGAGATTTTTAAAAGCAAGTGGACTCTCTCACAAAAGTACCATCAACATTAAAATCTTGAGGGAATGTGATCACATGACCTAAACTATACCCACAAAACAAAAAGTTATTTTAATCAAATAAATGAAATGGAAAACATGTCAAAATTTCAAAATGACTTTGAAAATATGTTACTGCAATAACTACTGGGACAAATCAAAGAGAGACTTGGATGGGTGGAAGAAAGAACAGACATAGATCCGGGTCTTGTTTAAAGGATGTCCCTTCAAAAATTTTCTTTCAAAGCCTGGTATCTCCTTGTTAATGAACATGGGGAAAACACAAAGATCTGGTTTTTCCTTGTAGAGGGATAGAGGGTGACCACAAGTTACTGGCTAGTCCCTGTAGTGTAATTTTCAGGGTAGTCACTCCCTACAATGGAGAATTGTAGACCAGAAGGTTTGGTCATCCTTGCAATGGAGAAACTCATGACCACAAGGTTTTCGTCGCTCCGTGGGCACAGATAACCCAAGACCACAATCGTGAAAGTGAAAAAACCAATAGATCTAGAGCATATATATCAGATATGAGACTGAAAACATTCAAATAGCCATGGAAATGACTTATTGATAGATCAAGAAAGACGAATGGGGATCACAAGAAGAAAATATCTTGAGAATATAGATTTAAAATTTTAGTAAGAAACTAACTAAACAACAATATCTTCCCCAATGGAGTTTCTAGTCTATTGTAGTGTAAATGAACCCTATAGGAGATAACTCCCTCGGGCTCTTCTTATACCTAATACACAATAGATATTTAAAGAATAGATTTTCCTATATCTAATTCATACACGAAAATTATCTACAAGTATATGTAATGAAAGGCTTAATCGATGATCTGATGGTTATCCTTCCACGCTCCTTAGTTGTTACCCTCCACAAAGATTACATTCATTGTTACCAGCTTAGATCTACAAACACAGAGACACAAAAACCTTTCACAAGATGAAATTAATCATGTATATATATATATATATATGTG
>ML804599.1:0-10832 GCA_009831015.1 Picea engelmannii | reverse complement strand
TGTGTGTGTGTGTGTGTGTGTGTGTGTGTGTGTGTCATAACACATGAAAACATTAATTCTCCACAAGGAAATATAACAATTACATACACATCCACATAGAGGGAAACATCTTGTACATCTTCTATTAATAAAAAAAAATGGATTACACCTTACAAAAAAGTTCATGCAGTCCTTTCCCAAGTTCCTTTCCCAAGATCCATAATCAAACTTCAAGAATAAGTTTTCTTTTTTATTTCTCCTCCCTTTTCCCATGAGATGCCTCTATTATTTACAGGATAATAGAGATAAGATCAAAGGGTAATTTGGATAATATTTTGGATAAGATATCCATACCCAATATGCAAAAGTTCTTGAGGTCTAACCACAAATAATTCGGGGTTCAATAACAACTCATGAAACCAATCCTAAAAAGGGAGTAACAGACCCGTTCACGCTTTCCATTCTTGCAGGGAGTGACTTGTCACTCCTTGCAAGAGGACAAGGAGTGACTAACACTTTATGGTCACATGTTGTAAATGGGAAACTAATGACCAGGGAAAAAGGTATTGTAAATTCAGGGGAAGTGGTATGATTCATTGTTTCAAATTGCTAACCCCTAAATGATTCCCATCAAGCGATCATGTGGAAAATAAAGGTATAATGCTTAGGGAGATGCCTCTCCGATATCCTCCACTAAAAATTCAAAATCAAGACTCATGTCTAGTAATTCCCTATCTTTGGTCAATTTTTTATATGAAAGTATAGAAAAATCATTCCCCAAAAAAGTATTTTTGGATCTCCCCTCTATTCCTAAGTCTATTTCCCCCAAGTTGTCTTTTCCATGTGAGGGTGATGGTATGTTATTCTCTCTCCTCGATTTATTAATTCATAAGTTGTCAAGGAAGTTAATCCCCTTTACATATCTTGTGTGTCTCCCCACATGTCCCCTTATTTAGGTTCTATAAAGGAGTCTGGGAACTCCTTCTCCCTATCACCTAGATAGTCTATTAAATTGGACTACCTTCTTCTTTCCAAAATTAATATTTCTAAAGACATTTGCAGAGGAGGAGGCTTGGTCCTAGACAAGGGAGGAGGTGTTCAAGTGGGTATAAAATCCTTTATCTCTATCGTTCAATCCATATCACTAAATGAAAAAAGTAGTGTTAGACAATCAACCATTGATCCGACCCTTAGAGCGGGAAAATACCGAGAAGGGTTCAAAAATTATTTTTCTCTCTTTTAATTCTAGGAGAGTATGGGGAAATCCTAAACTTAAATCCCTCAAATGGTTGGTAGTGGTAACTAAAAACGATGTCATTATGGTGCAAGAAACAATGTGCAGTGTTATTAAAGCAAAGGAAGTTTTCAACAATTTTCTAAAGGGTTGGTATTTATATGCAATTAACTTTGCAGGTCTCTGTAGAGGACTCCTTTCCACCTATAATTCTAAAATCATATCCTAAAATGTAGATTTTTTCACCTTAGTAATATTTATTGAGCTATAAGACAAAATATTGAAGTTCTCTCTTAGGCTAATCAATGTGTACGTGCCCTATTTTGATAGAGTTCCTCACAACAAAAACATGAGATTCTTATGGATGCTTAAGTATTCTATTGTTAATTTAGGTGGATATTTGAAATTTACAATATCTTTGTGAGAGGTATTAGGGACACATTATAGAAATGACTAGCAAGAAGGTTTCTTTTTAAAATGGATGAAAAAAAAAAAAATTTGATTTATATAGAACCAAGAAAAATCTCCCAAACTTGGCAAAATGGGCGAAGAGGTCATGCAGTAATGGAAAAATGACTGGATGGGTTCTTTTTGTCAGAAAATTTAGTGAATAAGAATTATAAAATCAATACTAAGGTAGTGGTTTGGGGCATCTAAGAACACATGCCTATCATTCTAGAAATTGACAACAATTCTACGTGTCCTCCATCTCCAGTGAATTTCAATCATGCTTGGATATGTGAGGAATACTACAAGAGTCTTATCAATGACCTTTGGAATCCATTGGTATATGAGTATTATCTCTATTTTATACAATAGTTTTCCTTAAATATCTCTAAAGTGAGTCAAGAAAACAAAAATTGGGCTAAGGAATTCAATAAAAAATCTTTAGACCAATTGCACCAAATAGAGTCTAAGTTGACTAAAATACTGATTGAAGGAAGAAAAAGTCAAATAGTATAATACCAAATATAGAAACTCAATAATGTGATGTAGAAAAGGGGAATGATCTCTTAACATATGAGGAAACTAAGTGGCGATTACAAATTAGGTCATGTTCGCACAAATTGTACAAACGTGAAACAACTATGGGAGTAGCTACCCACTGTCACCTTATATAGATACTCCCCTCACTTTAGTGAAGGATAAATCCCACACAAGGGTGGAATCTCGGTCACCCTAGGGGGATTGAGACAAAAATTGATATAATGAAATGTGAAACCCCTATAGGTCAAAGTAAGAATTGGAAAATGGCTTGGATAAGAGTCTTCTGGGCAAGGGCAGGTTTCTGAAGTGAAGTGTACCTGCAAAACAATATTATACCTACCCAATACAAGAGAAAATGGATATATAGAAGATAAAATATCATATGTATAATAAAGTGAATATTGTTTTCCTATATCACAATAGTAATAAAAAATATATACTAGCAAGTAAACGATATTAATAGCTACAAAATATGTCGCCAAAATCCTAATAATGATGAAGGAGACACAACTAGAAATTACTATTTTAACTCAAGTGTAATGAAGAAATACTTTAGTGGCAATAGAGGGATGTTAGATAGTGTTTTCAAAGAATTATAATGACATCCAAGTGGTTGTAGAAAACATTTTCTACAACATTAAATTTCAACATAAAAATCAGCAAGTAAGCCATCAAAAAGTTAGCCAATGAGCAATAGAACAATAATAGTGGCTTCCAAGAAAATATCAATGGTTGCAAAGTACCTTAAAGAAAGAGTTTAAGTGTGTTTTGTTGCATCCTTAATTGATTTATATTTTATTTGATTATAACTAGACACCTTTAGTGGCTCATGTATCCTTCTGACACTAAGAAAAGATTCCAACTTAGACAATTTCAAAATCTCTTAAAATCATGTGTACCAATGCAGGTGATTTTATTTATCCAATGCAAATTTATATTAGTTCCTTGTCAATGAGATCCCCATTCTTCTTGTATTAAGTTAGGTCTACCACTTCTCTAGTAGTGTAATCCCTTTTACTCCCTAGAGAAAGTATATCTAACAAGGTAAGTCTAGGAGGGTGTAATACCTTTTACTCCGCCTAGCAACCTTCGCAACATCTTATTCAATCAACAAAAATGATAAAATTGGTGGAGGGTGTATTCCCTTATACTCTTCCAAGAATTTTAGCCAATAAAAACCTTGAAACAAGAAAGAAAACCAACAATATGAAAAAATATATTACCAATTCCAAGAGACATGTAAGATAAACCCTTATCTACCAAGATAATTTCAACACCATAGAAAAATATAAGCCTCCAAGAGATAGTGCACCACTTAGTTCCACTAGAAAATTATTAACTGTATCATTTAAGAGAGAGAGATGAAGTTTTTACAAGAGGGGTGAAAATTTCATCCAAGTATCTCTTCTCAAGTCAAAGAGTTATGATCAAAATGAAATTAGTTTGGTATTTATTTATACAATAACTCAAAAAATAATTTGTCCATGTAATATTAGGTTAAACCACAAAACAAGGGGGGTGACCCCCTTAGGTTTTCCACTTTACAACATAAATTTTATTTTTACACAAAGGAACCCTAAAACGATGATGTCATACCCTAATTGGGTGACGTCTTAACACTTTTGGAAAATCATTGAGCTTGGAGAGGAATTTTTTGGGCCTCCAAAGGCCATATCTTCATGCACTAGGGTATCTTCTCCATCAAGCATGACAATATCCATCAAATCATCACCACCATCATAAAACCCTAGCCCCAAAAGATGACATTAAGAACTAGAGAATAACGTTTTGACCCTCCAAGGTCAAATGTTGGGAAAGTGAGGGCTAGGTATCTTCCTTCAAGGGGTGTTCTCTTTCCTCCAAAGGAAACTTCCATCATCTGTCATCTCCCAAGTGTGTGGGTCATGCAATCCAACCTATGGTCTCCCTGCCCTAATGAAGGTCCAAGTTAGACTTGTTCCTCCAAATCTTCCATCAAATGAGGTCCTACAATGAAAAATGAGTGTTCCGTCCAAGGGTCTCAAGTCAAATGTATCATGGAAAGTCAAATCACATTTAATCCAAGATCCACCTAGACATGTGCATCAAAAAAACCTTATAAATTAAAAAAATTCTCAAATAACCTATGCATCTTTCCAAGTTTAGGTATGGGAGGTTTGTCAAGGTGACCCATTGGGTGAGTCATTCCTCAAGCCAATGAGTGTTTCCTAAGAAGACCCTCTCTAATTCATGTAAATAATACGGAATGACCAGTGTAAGACTTTTTGGCATGGTGTTGATGACATACAAGGGTTCATATTGTCTTATTTATGGGTTCCATTGTAGAGGGTGTGGTGCACCTTAATTTTAAATTCATCCATTTTCCAAGCCCATTTTTTTCCATTAATTAATTGAAGTCCAAATAAATTGGGTACTACAAATGGGTAACATAAGACTTAAAAGGAGTACCACAATATCACTTGAATCTAGAGGTACACATAGTGCCATATGCATGGAAATAAAGGGACATTGCATAAGTGTACACACCTCAACAAATGAGACATCTATATAATGTCGAATTGATTTTTCAAGTATGCAATTATTTTAAGAGAAATGTTTCATTGTTCTCAAGACCTCTTTGGGAGAGCATATAAAAGGTTAAAAAAAAATATTTTGTCTTTTTTCAACTACATTCCCTCTGGGCCTTCAAACCCTTCTTCCCATGAAATGAGGTACAATCCCTTCTTGAGTTAGTACACCCAAAAATCTAAAAAGATAAGGAGACAAAAATGATGAAGTGTGAAAAATGACAAGTATTATCAGGAATGGTATGATTAATCATCAATGAGACCACCATGTAGAAAACCTTTCCCCAAGGGTGACCACTTAGTAGGGCACAATGTCAACCATCAAGATGAAATAGGGAAAATAACATAATTTCCATGCAGATGTTCTATAAGCAAAATAACCTTTAAATGTGACATATTTAAATGCCCCAAGTATTAAAGTGACACTTATGAAAATAAGTGACTTGTACCTCATGGAGAAAGACCCATTGTCTTATGGAAACAAACTAATGTGATGAATGCCATCATGATGAACTGGAGAATTGTGGTGATGAAGTGGGTCTATATATATGTAAGTGGACATCACAATTCAATCTATCCCTTGTCACTCCATGTATGTGACCTTAGGACCTCGATACATAATTTACTTAGTTATCCCTACAAATGTGGGATAACATATAGCTCCTACTCATGGACATGTACTCATTGCAAAGTTCTAGATAACCTCAACATCTCCTGGTTACACTTGTTCCTACACTAAAACAACAAACTATAAAATCTATGGTGGCTTACTCACCTTTTTCTCATATAAAAAAATCAAAACTTCAAAATTGACAACTAATATAGAAAATAGTTTTTTGTACTTTTTCGATATAATATGATGAAGGAAAAAATATGTAAATCAATAATGCAATTAGAGAAAAATGAAAATAAGAAATGGAATGAAACTAAACTACCATGAGAAATCAAGATGGAAATGCAAGAAATAAATATGACCTACCTACTTACATGGGGCTTGGCCCATGAAGAAGTCAAGTTCCACTTGGAAAGTAATGTTTTAGGAGGGATGCATTTATTGGTAATGGAATTCTCCTCCCTTCTATAGTAGTGACATAGAAATAACCTAATCCATATTTTTACTCTATCTTGTAAGGTCCCAACCATAAGTTTTCAAATGTTTGATGCATTCCAGGTTTCTCTCTTCTTTTGTCCCACATGATAACCAAATATCCTTGCTTGAATTCTCTTGGTTTGGATTTCCGGTCAAAGTTTCCTTTAACTTTATCTTGGTTCTTTACCATTTGATCAAAATCAATTCTATGAGTTTCTTCCAACTCCATGAGTTAATCAATTCAACCTTGCAATGCCTCTTTTTTTGTGATGATGTGTTGAGCTAATTTCAAAGATGGGATTTGGATATTTATAGGCAATCTCACTTCTATCCCGTAACCTAATTTGAAATGGGTTTTTTCAGTAGAGGTCTCAATATTTGTGTGGTCTTCCAAAAGGGAATACTTGATCTTGCCATCCCAACTTTTATTATTTTCTCCAACAATATTTTTTACAATATTCATGATGTTTTTGTTTTTGGACTCTAGTAATCTATTTCATTGAGGGTAACAATTTGAATAGTGTGAAAAGACATTACCATATTTGAAACAAAAACTTATTGAGTACCATGAAGATAAATCCTTGTGTTGTTAGAGGCAATCTTGGCAGGAACACTGAATCTAGTGATAATATTATCTTTAAGAAGTTTCATTACTACTTCCTTCTTTTATTTCTTTGTTGGGATGACCTCCACCCATCAGGTGAAGTAGTCTGTGGTGGTCAAAACCTATCGATAACCATTTCTAGAGTTGTATTAGAACTCGCCAATGAAATCTAATCCCCATTTTTGAAAAAGTGTCTCTATAACAATTGGTTTAAGAGGTAGGTCATGGAGGCATTTCTTCCTAGTAAATAACTAACAAGGTAGAAATGATATGACATATTGATGTGTATCGGAGAAGACATTGGGAAAAAAATATCCTACCCTTAATATCTTGTGAGAAGTGGTTTGAGCAACAAAGTGACCCCTGCAATACCCCGAATGAAATTATGCAAGAATCCTATCTGCTTCTTCCTTATTCACACATCTAAGAATTATCCCATCAGGGTTTCTCCATCCAAGGCCATGTTGTATAAAACAATACTTTATCCTTTAGTCTTATATCTCTCCTTTTATTATCTACCAAATGATTAGGACAAGTGAGATTCTTAAAATAGTAAATAATGTCTAAATACCATTCTTCATCCTCAATTTCACTTGTGACAACATTGATCTTCTCTTCTTCTCCTATATCGATGGCTTCCTGATTGTTTTTTGTCATCATTTGATATAACCCTTGGCCCTTTATTATCTTGGATGGCTTAATATCTAAGTCATATTCTTGTATTTGTGAGACCAACTTTCCTCTTGACTCGAGACAATCTTTTTGTGATAAGACATCTTTCAAAGATGGGTAAGGGATGAAATCTTTAATCATGTAATATCCTACAAATGTTTTGAAATGTTTAAGGGATTAAATAAGGGTGTAAGCTTGATTTTCTGTAATGGTGTATTTTAGTTATTATTCTCTAATGGGTTTTCTCATGAAAGAAATAAGTTGATCATCTCCTTGATCTATTCTTTTGTAAAAGGATTCCTGTGATGGTTTCTTTTGAGGAAAAGGAGAAAAATAAAAAGTCTTTAGAAATGTTTGGGCTTATTAATATAGGTGTAATAGTTATTACCTCCTTTATATGTTGAAAGGCATTTTTTCCATCATTGTCCCACTCAAAACATGCATCCTTTTTTAACAAATGATTTATAGGTTCTACGATCTTGGAAAAGTTTAGGATGAACCTCCTTATGAAGTTGATTTTACCAAAGAAAGACTATAAGGACTTTTTTTCTTTAGGAAGAGGAATTTTCTTGATGGCTTCAATTCTAGAGGGATCCACTAATATTCCATCCTTGGAAATGATATGTCCTAATAACTTCCCTTTGTCTACACCAAAGATTGACTGCTTAGTATTAAGAGAAATACCATACTCTATGCATCTCTGGAAGATCGTCCTCAAGTGTTGGATATGTTGAATTTTTTTCTTGGAGATAACGGTCATGACAACTTGGTAAATTTCTATGAGTTTTCTGATAAATTATCTGAAAGCATAATCCATGGCACATTGGAAAGTTTCCCTTGAATTGGTTAAACCAAAAGGAATTATTAAATACTTATAAGTTCCCCAGGGAGTAGTAAAAGAAGTCTTAAGTTGGTCATCCTCTTGCACCAGTACCTAGCTGTATCCTAAAAAACCATCAAGCATGGACATCATTTATGCTTCGGTGATCCTTTGGAAAAGGTACTCCATGTTCGGAAAGGGGTAATTATCCTTAAGTGAAGCCTAATTTAGATTTCTTAAGTTGACACATATCCTAATCTCTCTAGTATTTTTCCAGACAGTCACATGATTGGATATCTAGGATGAGTACCTGATAGGCACAATTATGCCTGCTTCAACCATCTTTCATAGCTCCTTTTGGACTTGCGGTGCAACCTTTGGATCCATTTCTCTGAGATTCTGCATAAAATATTTTGTTCCTTGTTTGAGGGGGATGGCATGTTGTATAACATCCTCCCGGTAGGCTTTCATATCTTCATATGACCAAAACATCATTACCAACTTAACCGGAACTCTCCAGAGTTTTTTTTCTTTTCAGCATGGTTATTTTTACCCCTAAATCAAAAAGTAGTGCTATTGGTAGCACCTTTTTTTACGGTGGTTAAAATTCAAATCCACTGCGTTGAAAATTCATGTCATTGTGGACAAAGACTGTAAAATTGTCCCTTGAATAAAAAAGCAACGATACCAGTAGCACCAAGTTTTTTTTGGAGTCAAAATTATAACTTAATTGAAACAATGGCCTCGACAATCACTACCATCGTCAATAAACAACTCAAAATTGGCTCCTAAATCATTACTTTAATTTTATTTTTTTTTAATTTACATTAAAAAAAATATGAGTTGTTTTTATTAAAAGTAAACCAAGAAACAACAATTGTTTTAAGAAAAAATATAACCAATTATTTTTTTTTAAAGAAATTTAAAAACTAAAAAAACTATGAAAAACAAAACAATTAAATTTTTTTATTTTTTAACTTAAAAAAATAAAAATAAAAATTAAAAGAAAATTAAAAGAAAACTTAAAAAAAAATTAAAACTAAAAAGGAAAGAAAAACCAAAACATATTTATATAATTAAGCAAAATTTTTGAAAAATAAAAATAAATAACAAAAACCAAATTATTTAAAAAAAAACAAAAAAAAAATAAAGAAATTAAAAAATATATTTAAAAAACTAAAAAATCAAATTGAAATACAAATTCAATATAAAATTAAAAAAAAAACAAAAAAAACATACATACAAATAACCAAAAAAATAAAAAAATATATTAAATTAAAAAAACACTTAAAATATAAAAGTTTATACAAACTCTTTAAATAAAAAAGTTTAAAAACACATATTATATAGTTTTAAAATCATTAAAATAACTTTAAAAATGTAAAAAAATAGTTTAAAAATAAAAAATTATTAAACAAGGTTTTTAAAATAAATTTAAAAACAATTACCAGCAACATATATTATTAGGGTGTCGTGGGGGCGATGTCGAGCATCGCCCCAACTCCCACGAGCTAAGCCATGGCTCCAAGGGATCAGGGATGAGCCCATGGGGTTGAGGCGATACCTGACATCGCACCCTATGACACACAACCAGTTGGTTGGGCACTGTGGGCGTCATGGGGGGTGATGTTGGGCATCACCCTAGCCCCCATGGGATAAGCCCCAGTTTCTTGTTGGTTGGGTGTCATGGGTGTTTCGGGGAGCAATGTCGGGCATTGCCCAGCCCCTACGGGATAAGCCCTAGTCCCATGGGGGCTGGGGTGATGCTTGACATCACCCCCACGACACCCCAATAATATATGGTGTTTTTAATTAAAAAAAATGTTTTGATTTTAATTGATTTTAATTGATTTTAAACTTGTGTTTAATTTTATTTTTTTGTTTCAAATATTATTAAATTTTTTTTTTTTACGTTTATTTTTATTTTTTTTACTTTAGTTTTAATTAAAATGAGTAGGTTTTGTATTTTAAAATTGTTTTTATTTTTATTTTTTTTAAATTTGTATCTATTGCTTAGAAGCTTATTTTAAAATATGTTTTAAAATTTTCTTTTTATTCTTTTGGTATTCATTTTATCAAAATTATTTTGTTTTCATTAAAATATATTGTTTTTAAAATATATATTTTTTAATTTTTTTTGTTATTTTAATGTGGAAATTTTAGTTAAAGATATTTTAATACTTTCTTATTTTAGTTTTTTTAAATTTCTTTTTCTTCTTTTTCATTATTTTATTTATTTATTACGCCGAAAGGCCTATACCTATTGACAATGGGCAGAATTAATCACCTTTTAATCATAAATTTCAATCTTAGGGTTGGCAATTGAAGATGCTGGCATATTCTTCGTCGTCCTCTCTAATCAATGGATGATATTTTGATAAATTATCTTCCGCTCATTTATAAAGAGGTATGTTTATGTGATTACTTTTTCACATTTACTAAATAAGATTAAAAATTTACTTGCTCACTACCAGATTGCCACGTTTAGTGATTAAGAAATAACAACAGAAATTATTATTACTGGGCGGATGGATATGGCACGTGGGCATTTCAATTAACAGTGAAATTGGATGAGCGCCATCATTTTTTTACCAGGGCGGATGCTTATGGCCGCGTGGATTAAACCTCCCCTCAACCTTTCAACTTCATCACGGAGAGGCGGACGCAGTTTCTATTGAACCATAGATTACAGGGACACGGTGGCTGGGACACGATCATGGAGAGGCGGACGCAGTCTCTATGGTTTTAGTGACCATAGATTGCAGGGACACGGTGCCAAAGAACAGAGACCGTCGTTGAACGCCTATGTCAAGAGTCAAAGAGCAGGCCAATGAATAATTTTGAAATTTTTTAAAAAATAATTGAAATATACAACCGAA
>ML804598.1:121990-132707 GCA_009831015.1 Picea engelmannii | reverse complement strand
ATGTTTGAGTTGAGTACAAGAGATCCATGTCATCCAGTAATGTTGCATTTCCTACGACATCAATCCCTTCAAATATGAGGTGTTGTGTGATGTTTCCCTACTTGAAGTCTATGATGTTCTTTCAGGAAAGCCATATATGTGGAAACATCACATTGTTTATGAGTCTCGACCCCATAGTGTCATTACTAATCGGGGTTCATCTCTATAGGATACCATAGGTAGTTATGACTACATCCATTTCATTGATCTCAGCAAAATAGTTCCACAAAATAATCTTTTAGACCACAAAGTTTTCCCCCTTCACGATCTAGTAACAAGGTGAACAAAAGTTCATTGTGACCACCATAGCCTCATCCCAAGACCTTTCTATTTAAAATAAGAAGGCCTACAAGAATGTGGAGGAGCACAAAAATATTTTTTCACCTACGGGTGTGCCTTTGCACTGCCAAGTCAATCATTCCCTTGACTTGGTTCTCAATGCCCCCTTACCCAATGGTCAAATCTCTAGATGTGCCCTTCCAAAGAATGAGAGTATTCCATATGTTCAACATAACTATAATAAAGCCCTTCATAGATCTATTGGCCATGACCCTTTTCAAGTGTTCTTTGGGTTCTGACCATTATCCCTCATTGATATATATATTTTGTGTTGCATATTCACTGATAGAGTCCTCCCACACTTAGACCAAGGAAGACCATGCAACCATATATGTTGAAAAAATCCATCACTTGCAACAAGTTCATGACATCCTTGAATAGGCTAATGTCAAGTACTAGTAGGACAACTACTTCAACAAGATGAGAGGCTCGCCAAGGTTCAGATTCATAAAATGTTTCCCCATTACATGAGCAAACTTGACAAAATGGGAACCATTGCTTCCTAAGGGGGGAACTAATCTAGGTGGATCTCGATGACCATCAAATTTTTCCACGAAATCACCATTTTTGATGTTGTGGTTTTGATAAACCATGATATTCACCCTTTTGATGGGGGATGTAATGTAATTCCATCTCCATTTGTTAATTACAACCATTATGTAATGATTTCCTAGTGGTATTATGTACATGCCTATAATGTTAATACACCAGATCCAATCAGAACTCTCCAATTAAGTGTGCTCAGATTATATTAGTACTGGTATGAGTGTTTTGGTTAATGTCCCCATGCATATAGGTGAAACTCCTGATCCAGGTGGATATTGGTGGCCACCCACCTATTCCAACTAGCTCCTCTTCTCCGTTTTTATTTCAACACGTTCTTCTGTACTTCTTTGTAATTGTGGGTTCTACACTTTTAGGGATGTATGAATCCATACACATATTTCAGGTGGATATTGGTGGCCTCTCACCTAATCCAAATGGATTAATTTATATGTTTTCATTTCATCGCATCTTGTTGTACTTCGAGGGCCGTTTTCGAGCCCTAAACCGTGTTTTTTTGGCTCGCCATAGTCAAACTGTAGACGAAGTCAGAGTTTGACAATGTAATATGTAGTTCTCTGAAAGAATTTCCAATGGGATATGATGCACCTAAAATGATGGTCGTATGAAAAATTTACGAGCCTGAGAAGTTGAGGTACCAACTTACCCATAGGGGCCCACATGACTTTGGGCATTTCACCTCCTACGGTTAGGTTTTTGGATGTCTAGGGTTTTGGCATTCATGAGTAATATAAAAAAGGCCTTTGGAGCCTCATTGTAATCATTATACTCAGACATATGAATGTAGAAGCCACATCTCTTCTCAGAGATAGCTACCACCATTCAAGCAAGTGTTTCAGTTCTGCAGTTTTACAGTTTTATCCTATTTCATTTATTCAATAGAAGATATTGTTAACTGGATATTTGTGTTGTTATTCATATCTCTATGTTTATTGTATTCAGTTTGTTAATCATCTTGTTCCACTCCTAAATCTAGATCAGTGGTATCAAAGTGTTCTTCTCTTCATTTATTTTTCTTCGTGCATGTCCCCGATAAGATATGGGTACAAGAAGTTGGGACTCAAACCAATCGACTCATTGCAAGATTGGTCATGCTGAGCCCAACAAAAACCAATGGGGGATGAAAAAAAAGATGATGGAGTAGGAGATCCTATTAAAATGTTGCTCGAGGAATCCCTAGTGCGACAAAGGAAAAAAATGATGGAAAACTTTGTGTAGATCCTTCGACGGTTTCCCACAGGAGAAGCATATTCATCAAGAGGTCATGCAACCCCCTTCAAGGTACATGCAAATTTTGATATTCCATTATTTGAAGGACTGATAGATGAAGATACTATAGATAAATGGTTGAATATGCTTGAAGGGTATTTTTCAGTCCACAAATTTTCTGATAGGGAAAAGATTACTTTTTCACTCCTCAAGGTCGTCCCCTGTGTTAAGGACTGGTGGGATACTTACTCTGAGAAAAGGGACGTAGAGGAATCTACAATATTTGTGCTGGCCCCTACATGGGATTCCTTCTGGGACGCCATTAAAGAATAGTACTACCCTGTCAGAAGCTATGATGAGTAATACACCAGATGGACCACCCCACGTTAAGAAAGGGACCAAACAATACCAGACTTCACCAATATTTTCCATACCCTGCACGCCAAATTGGGTATCAAGACTCTAAGTGTCATCTAGTGCTAAAATACCACGGTTGTTTGCATAGATACATTCAAACAAAAATGGATTTTATGGACATCGCCTCGTTGGTCATGGCTTATAGATACGTTGTCAATATCGAGCATAAATTTAAGCAGAAGAGGTAAGAGTTTAGATCTACAAACTCCTCACAGCCAAAGCAGGGAAAAGGTGACCCCAACCCACACAGCAAGGGACTGATATGAGATGGAGGCTCTCAATACAACTAGTTCAAGATGCAACACAACAAGGGAAATGAGAAGATGAAGGACACGGGAAAATGGTGAGAGTACCATAAAAGCCCTTTGAAAAACACTGAAGAATGTCGCTCCAAGCAATCAATCGTGGTCAAGATGAAGGCTTACGATTCAAAGGATGATTTTGATTCTAAATCAAATCCCAAAGGAGGGAAGCGGATAATCGATGATGAACATAGTGCCACTATCGCTACCACCAAAGTCCAGACAAGCAAACCAGAAGAACCAGGGGAATGGGAACACCTCTTTCACTCACAGATGTGGGTAAAGGGAGCTCTTCTTCATTTCATTGTCGATAGCGGTAGTCATAAGAACTTGATCTTAGCATAGTTCCTCAAGCAGTTGGACCTACCGATGACATCGCACCTGTATCCCTACACCATCGGCTGGCTTTGTGAAGGGAGATATCTTTGTGTTAGCGAACAATGTCATCTCCCCTACGACATCAAGCCTTTCAAAGATGAGGTATTGTGTGATATTTCTCCGCTTGAATTTTGTAATGTTATTTTAGGACAACCATATTTTTGGAAGCATCATGTTGTGTATGAGTCTAGACCCCGCAGTTTTATTATTACTTTGGATAGACAATTGTACAAGATACCATAGGTAGCTTTGCCCACCACTATTTCTTTAATCTTTGCTAAGAAATGTAGTAAGGTCAGTTCATAGACCGATAATTTTTTCTTCTTTGTGATCCATGATCAAAGTAAGTAGAAGGTCTCCACCACATTCATGGCCTATACATAGAGCCTCTCTTTGAAATATAAGAAAGCAGATGGGATCGTGGAACAATACAGAGACATCTTCTCCTCACCCACCGGGGTACCGATGCACTGCCAAGTCAAGCATCCAATTGATCTAATCCCCATTGCACCTCTACCTAATGGACAAGTCTATCATTGCTCACTGATGGAAAATGATGAAATCAATTGTCAAATCTAAGATCTTATTCAAAAGTGTCACATCAGACCGAGATCCTCCCCTTGGGGAAGCCCGATTGTACTGGTGTAGAATAAGGATGAGACTTGGTGACTCTGCATTGATTATCGGGCCTTAAACAAAATCACACTCAGGAACCAGTACCCGATTCCCAGGATTGATGATCTTATTGACCAACTTGAGGGGGAAATGTTCTTCATCAAAATTGACCTAAAGTCTAGCTACCACTAGGTTCCCATCGAACCAACTGATGTATGGAAGACAACCTTCAAATTTAAAGAAGGTCTCTTCAAATGCTTGGTCATACCCTTTTCCTTAACAAATGCACCAACCACTTTCATGAGGTTGATGGATGATGTATTAAGACCCTTCACTAACTCTTTCATGGTGGTATATTTGGATGACATCCTTATCTTCAACAGAACTTGGGAGGAGCACATGCATCATATTCAACAGGTTTTGAGCACTCTACGACAACACAAGCTATATGCCAACTTGGAAAAATGTTCTTTTGGCATGAACATGGTCCAATACTTGGGATACATTATTTATGATAATGGGGTAGATGTTGATCTAGCTAAGATCCAATTCATTCATGACTGGCTAGCCCCGACCACACTAACTGAGATTCGAAACTTCTTGGGATTGGCCAACTTCTACCGACGGTTCATGTTGGGATTCTCCCATATTGTAGGGGCCCTCATCCAGGTGACCAAGGGTGGTGGCAGGGAAAATTTCATGTGGGGGAAGGAACATCATCGAGCATTTGATGATCTGAAGCATCACTTGTGTTAATATCTAGTACTCTCCTTTCCCGATCTGTAAAAACCATTTGAGATTGAGACTGATGCATATGACTATGTTGTAGGTGTAATTCTCACTCACCACGGACATCTGGTAGCATACCATAGTGAGACACTCTCAGATACTTTCCATAAATACCCCACCTATGACAAGGAAATTTATTCCATTGTACAATCATGTCGTCAATGGAAACATTACATTATGAGAAACGAGACAATCATCCACACTCATCACAAGCCTTTGTAGTTCATACAAACATAGGGGAAATTGTAGAATGACCACCATTAGAAGTGGCCCACCTACTTGCAATAGTTCCATATCAACATCAAGTATAAGACATGGATATAAAATCATGTCGATGACTACCTCTGATCCAGATGGATATCAGTGGCCACCCACCTTTTCCAACTGGCTCAAAATAATTTTCTGACATTTTTGGCAATTTACTATTTTTAGCAGTTTTTACTTCCGGGGCCATTTTGAGGGCCTAAATGAAGGTTTTTCGATATCGAGCTCCTCAATGATAGCCGAATGAAATGAATACAGATTATTAGTGGGTTCTTAACAAAAAATAACAAGGATACAGTAAAACTAGTTTTCTATTCAATAACGAAATAAGCTAAAACTGTAAAATGCAGTGGAAACAAGCTTGCTGGAATGGTGGCGGCTTAATCTCTGAGAAGAGATGTGACGGCAGCACGCATTCGCACGAATAAGGTTACAATGAGGCTCTGAAGGCCTTTTTAAAATAAGAAAGAATTCCAAAATCCCTAGACATCCAAAAACCTAACCCTAGGAGATGAAGCACCAAAAGTCATGTGGGCCCCGTTTGGGTAAGCTAGTACATCAACTTCCTGGGGTTGTAACTTTTGCATACGATCTCCGTTTTAGGCGTGTGATAGCCCGTTGGAAATATATCACCGAGGAGATTCATTTTGAGTCTCAATTATTCCTTAAAATATCAATGAGGAGCTCGATATCGAAAAACCTTCATTTAGGCCCTCAAAATGGCCTCGGAAGTAAAAACTGCTAAAAATAGTAAATTGCCAAAAATGTCAGAAAACTGTTTTGAGCCAGCTGGAAATAGTGGGTGGACATCGATATTCATATGGATCAATACTCCATCCTTAGGAATCAATGGTCTCCATTGCATTGAGGTCCCCCATTAGATGAGGAAATTTCTGCGGAGTTTGGCCCTGGGTGAACCACTTGCCTTGGTGTAGGAGCTTCCCTTCTTTGACGAGCCGATAAAGCTGGATCCTTTGTTGTCAAGTGCACTTGATCTGTTTGTCCAAAATCTGATCATTGGATTCCTATTGTATGCAGTTGGGGTTGAGCTCTGTTGGTGTCAGCTATTCTACTACTTCTGAGGTGTCCAATAATGGTGGGAAATAAGGGCGAAGGAGATCCACGTTGAACACTGGGTGCAGGCCAAGGAAAGGAGGAATGTTGAGTTCAAAAGAATTATTCCCCATGGCCTTGGTGATAGTGTACGGTCCATAACAGAGTGGGTGAAGCTTCTGATGGGGTCCTGTAAGGCGTTCTTTCTGCAAGTGCAACCAACCTTTGTCGCCCACCTGAAACTTATGCGGCACCCGATGTTGATCATGGCGTTGTTTGTACTTTTCATTGGACTTCTATAGGATATCCTGAACCTATTGGCGGATGTGTTGGATCCGCTCAATGAACTGGGTGTCTTTGTCAGCTTCAGTTGGAGCAGGAGATGAGTCAGTCGAGGTGACCGCAAGGGGAAGTGCAACATCTATGGGACCCAATGGTTGGAATCCCAACCCCACTTGAAAGGGGTTGTGGCCGGTTGATCTATGCAAGGCTCAATTGTAGCTATGTTGAACATAGGGAAGGCTCTCATCCCATGTGTGAGGGTTCTTTGAATTATACATGCGAAGGATATGCACAATCATTCGATTTACAACCTCGGTTTGGCCATCTATCTGGGGGTGGAAGGTCATGGATTTGGTGAGCTTGGTGTTCAGCATTGACCAGAAGCTTGACCAGAATGTGTTGAGAAATCGACTATCCTGATCTAAGACAATGGTTTGTGGGATTCCAAAATGTACCCAGACTCGTTCAAAGAAGAGCTTGGCAGTGGCCTCTACTGTGATGCTCTTCTTGCAGGCAACCAGAATCGCCATCTTAGAAATGCGATCAACAACCACAAAAACATAGTCATTTCCCCACTTGGTGGATGGGAGGCCGAACATGTAGTCCATTCAGATGGATTCCCATGGCCTGTCAGGAGTAGGAAGAGGGGTGTACAGGCCCTATTTCTTAGTGGTCAATTTGGAAATAGCGTAGGCAGTGCAGGACCTGATATACTTGCTGACCTCCTATCGAAGTTTCAACCAGTAGAAATGTTTCTGTAGCATCGCCACTGTCTTTTCGACGCTGAAGTGTCCTGCCACTCGACTATAGTGGGATTCCCAGATCAACTTTGCTCGCTCACTTGATGGAACATAGATATGTCCCAGACGACACAACAACCCATCCTGAAGATGGAAATTATCGACAACTGCATTTGCACCCAACATTTGGTAGGTGGTGGCGAAGTTAGGGTCTGTCTCATAGAGTTGGGGACATCTAGATGTCTCATGGCTGCAAGAGTCTAGCACTGTGGTGAGTGCCACGACTGGTAGTTTGTTGAGGCAATCAGTGACGTGATTGGTGCTTCCTGTTTTATAATTGATGTTGAGGTGGAATTGCTGCAAGTATGTGGACCAATTTTGATGACAGTCATTCTGCAAATTTCCCTATGTTTGCATGAACTGAAGTGGATTATGATCAGTGTGGATGACTGTCTCCTTCCCAAGAATGTAATGTCTCCATTGGCAGCATGCTTTCACAATGGAGTACATTTATTTTTCATAAGTAGGGTACTTACGAATAGTATCTGACAGTGTCTCACTATGATAGGCCACGAGGTGGCCGTGCTGAGTGAGAATGGTGCCCACAGCATAGTCTGAAGCATATGTCTCGATCTCAAAAGGATGATGCAGGTCTGGTAGTGAAAGTACTAGGGTTGAGCACAAGCACTACTTCAAAGCATCGAATGCTTGTTGTTGGGACCGGCCCCACACAAATTCTGCCTTACCACCACCCCTGTTTATTTGGCTGAGGGCCCATGTAATATGGGAGAAACCCAACACGAACCTGTGGTAGAAATTAGCAAGTCCCAAGAAGCTCTGAATCTCAGTGAGTGTTGTTGGGGATGGCCAGTCACGGATGACTTGGATCTTGGCTAGATCCACATGTATGCCATACTGATCAATGATGTAGCCTAGGTAATGGACCCTGTCCATGTCGAAGGAGTATTTTTCCAGGTTGGTGTATAGCTGGTGCTGTCGCAGAGTGTGTAGAACCTGTTGAATATGCTACAAGTGTTTGGCCCAAGTCTTGCTGTAAATTAAAATGTCATCCAGATACACCATTACAAAAGTATTGGTGAATGGTTGCAGGATATCGTCCATCATCCTCATGAAAGTGGCTGGAGCATTTGTCAAACCAAAGGGCATGCCAAACCATTCAAAAAGTCCTTCCTTTGACTTGAAGGTGGTCTTCCATACATCTGTTTGTTCTATCGAGACCTGGTGGTATCCAGAATTCAGATCAATCTTACTGAAGTATTTGGCCCCCATCAGTTGATCAAGGAGGTCATTGATTCGGGGAATCGGGTATCAGTTTCTGATAGTGATTTTATTCAGAGCCCGGTAATCAATACAAATTCACCAGGTTCCATGTTTCTTTTGTACCAACACGATTGGGCTCCCGCAAGGTGATGAGCTGGGGCATATGTGCCCCTTGTGGAGCAGTTCTTGGATCTATCGCTTGATCTCCTCATTATCTAACAAAGAGCGACAATATACTGGCCCATTGGGCAGTGATGCGCCGGGGGTCAGATCGATGGAGTGCTTGACCTGGCAGTGTAGAGGTACCCCTGTAGGTGAGGAGAAGATATCCGAGTATTCTTCCA
This sequence comes from Picea engelmannii, assembly GCA_009831015.1. Classification (NCBI taxonomy): domain Eukaryota; kingdom Viridiplantae; phylum Streptophyta; class Pinopsida; order Pinales; family Pinaceae; genus Picea; species Picea engelmannii. Next base: position 124,091 of record ML804598.1, on the reverse strand, counting down.
TGACCTTATCTACTTGCTTCTGCTGTGTGGAGAGGTCAGCCGTAGAGACCCTGGATGTGGCTGTGATCTTTCGCTTATTCTAAGAGAGAATCACGAAGAAGACAAACTTCCCCGTCTAAGAGATGACCTTCCTGCATTTCTTAGCAGAGATCAAGGAAATAGCACTAGGTGGGACTGCCTCGAGTATCCTGTACAATTTCCTGTTCAAAGTAATAATAACACTACGCGGCCTAGACTCATATACAACATGACGTTTCCATAAATAAGGTTGGCCCAAAAGAACCTCACAAACTTAGAGAGGAGCAACATCACACAATACCTCATCTTTGAAGGGCTTGATGTCGTATGACAGTCAGCACTGTTGGCTGACGCGGAGATCACTTACTTGGCGGAGCCATCCAATGGTGTAGGGTTGTGGGTGCGTCGTTGTTGGCAGGGCCAGCCACTTGATGACCTTTGCTAAGATGAGGTTCTTCTGGCTACCGCTATCAACGATGAAGTGTAGCTGAGTGCCTTTTACCCACATCTGTGAATGGAAGAGGCGCTCTCCTTCTTCTGGATTGGTGGTAGCAACTGTGGCACTGGGTTCCACATCAATGATCCATCTTCCCCTTTCTAGTTCTATCTCGGAGTCAGAATCTGCATCTTATTCAAAGGCTTTCACTTTGGCCACCAATGACTTCTTTGAGCGGTAGTTAGCAGTGTTATGCCAAGGGCTCTTATGGAAGTCGCACCACTTCCCGGTATCTTTCTTTGTATTTCCGGTGTCATTCTTTGCGTACGGCTTGTACTGGTTCTCTTGATACTATCCATCTTTGCTCTGTCCTTTTTTCGGTGGGTTGGGGCCTCCCTTTCCTGGATTTTGTTGTGAGGGGTTCCCAGGAACAAATTGTCGTGTCTTTTGTTTGACCTTCTACTCGATTTTGACAGCATATCGGTAGGCCGCGCCCAAGGATGAAATGTACAGAAATTCCATTTCGGTCTGGATGTATATATGAAAAGCACCACGATACTTGAGCACTAGATGTCGCTCCAAATATTTGATACCTAACTTGGTGCGCAAGGTATGGAAGATATTTGTGAAATCTAGCATTGCTTGGTCTCTTTCTTGCCACAGTGTGGTCCATTTGGTATACAAGTTGTCATAACTTCCGACAGGGTAGTATTGTTCCTTACTAGCATCCCTGAAGGATTCCCAAGTGGTCGTGACTGAAAATAATGAGGTTTCCTCTATTTCCTTTTTCTCACAGAAATTTTCCCACCAATCTTTGACATCGCGAATGGCTTTGAGGAGCGCAAAAGTAATCGTTTCTATATTCAAAAATTTATGAACAGAAAAATACCCTTTTAGTAGATTCAACCACTTGTCTACAACATCTACGTCTATCTGACCTTCAAATATAGGAATATCAAATTTTATTTGTACCTTGAAGGGGCCGGCGCCTCCATTCTGTAGCACCCTTCTACAAAATGCTAAGAAATTAACTATTTATTTAAATACTTACACATTAACAACTTTGTTTTAGCATTATTTCATTGATTTTTTTTTTACACATTTCTTCTACATGTTCTCAATGATAAATCTAAATCTAATAACATGATGAAATAAGTAGTAGGCTAACTTTAAGATTTAAGAACTTAAAACATAAGTATACTCAAAATATCAATAACAAAATATCACTGAAAAATACCTCCTCCTTAGTTTGTATAAGCTCATTGGTTGTACTGTAGTCCTGGGCGCTTCCAAGCATTCTTTTCCCGCTTGCCCAGAGTGAAACAACGGAATCCTCCCTGCCAACTAGGAGCCTAGCCGGCTTCCTAGCTCCAAGAAACCTTTCGGTTTCTTGGCCCTCCGTGCCCGTGACTCCAAGAACAACAAAGCACAAATGCTCAAAGGAAACTATCACAAGAATCATCTCTTCCAAAAATGTCACAACCTCTCATCATGCTCCAACCCCTTCATCCCCTCCTCTCTTCTTCTTCTCCCTATTTATCAAGTTTCCATACACACTTCCCCAAGTCTCCTCAACCACCTTATCATTATCCATCCACCTCCCTTATCTAGATATTTTGGGAAAATATTAAAATAAAACTAAATATA